>CABHPR010155467.1:0-37150 GCA_902168415.1 Peromyscus melanophrys | reverse complement strand
GGAGCTGTCATCTGAGAAGACCATTTAGCAACGACAGCCGAACAAAAACTACCCAAGTATCTACTCATAATTCCTACCACAAGGAGCAGGAATAAGCCACACACATTTTTCTGGATGGGCTTTAGGACTTATTTAAAGATTAGACTAGATAATCACAGAAATGAAATTTACAAAGACAAGGTCTCTGATGTTACCTGTTCACATCCAAAGAGAATGGCTCATTAGTTAATTACGAAGACTTCTTGAGCAGATCTACATGATATGTTAAACCTACTCAAATGCTCCTCAGTGACTTTTAGGTCATTTCCAAAATGGTTTTAATTAACATTTATTCTTTTGTTAAGAAGAAATCAGTACTGCAAAGAATAAAACTAAGTAAATAACTAAAGGATAATGAATGCTTAAAGCAATGTGTGATAAGAAAATTACTTGGGCTATATAGAAATAATTTTTCTTCCAAAATTGTTAAGAATAAAGAACAAAGAATGCTTATGCTGTTTGAAGATCGTCTTTGAGAAACATGTCCTTGCAAAAAGAATGCACTGGTCTACTGAAAGGAATGTTTCTACTGTAATTAAGCAGGCAGGACATTGACATCCTGATCTAAATTCTGCACAATGTTCAGTTTATTCACCCATGTGTGGGGAGCTCTTTCTTCATGGTACTTTGACAGGAGCATATTTATGAAAAGTAACTTTGAGAGATGTATGATTTTTTTTTAATTTAAAGGACATCATTGTTCCTAACATCAGAATAAAGTTCACCTTTCTTCTTAAAAGCAAAGAAAATGTATGGGAAGGGTAATTTTGAAAAGTTAAGAACTATAATTATGAATTTTAAAAAGACTAAGAAGTAGCAATCTAAGTATACAGCACATCTCTAAAAAGAGTTTTTAGTGAGGCTGGAGAGAAAGTTCAGCAGTAAGAGTGCATACCACTCTTGCAGAGGACCTGAGTTCAGTTCCCAGTACCCACATCGAGAGATTCACAACCACTTGTAATTACAGCTCCAGCCCCTGGCATTCTTGGGCACACACACACATGCACACACACACACACACACACACACACACACACACACACACACACTTAAACGTAGACCCCTTTAAGTTGTTAGATCATGAACTAGACAGTCCCTTTGGCCTCTGCACCCAATATCAAAGGAAATAAAATGTATGAAGAGCAAAGTTGAATCTCCTAGCACACCTTTAGTGGGCAAAGCTGAAGATTGAGAGCATAGGAAGATAATTAATGTTCAATGGGAAGTATGTATCTTTCATCTACACCTGCTTTTTTTACAATATGGAAACACCGAACTTAGCTTTGAGTCCAAGTTAAATGGTGGCTGAAGCGACTCTGACAGGCTTTAGTAAACGTTCTTGTTCTGTCTCCGAGGAAATCAGTGTCCTTGATGTGGACTCCTGGTATCTGCGCATCCCTGTGCTTGGCCCCTACCCATGTGTGTTAGTGGTTTGCCTGTAATCTATGCTCTTCCTGAGACCTGAGCTCCATGAGAACAGGGACTCACTGATTTTGACTAACACAATGCCTGGCACGGGGAAGCTGTTGTCAATATCATGGAATTATGAAAGTTTACCAAGGCACTCCTGATAACACTGACTTCTATGTTGGAAAGATGCTGCCCGAAGATGGACATAGTCAATGAGTATGGATGATATCTGTATTCTTCCAGCTAACACGGTCAAAGTCCAGATTTTAACCCTGCCATTTGGACAGAAGTTTAAGGTTGTTTTTTTTACATCGAAATAGTCAAAATTATTATAACTGTTTTTATTAATAGACAAAACTGTAGAAACGGTGTTTCTTTAGCTTTCATACATTACTGGGCTGGTGTAAAGTGTGAAGCCCACGGACAGTTCAAAAGAGCCTAGTCATATCAAAGTATTCTTATACACACAAACTCGCCACTTTGTTTCTAGTTAATTCCTCAGGAGTACAGAAGTTCAAAGGTGATTTGTTTATCATGTTCAATTCTGTGACAAAGAAATACCGAAAAATAGTGTAGAAAATGGAGAGATTGAAGCAAAGTTAATTAGTAAATGGTTCATTGCAATTAACACTATGTGCCAGTTGTAGACTTTTCCTAGATTCTAAACTATCCTTGCTATATTTTTGAGTCATTTCTGAGAAACTGGAAGATATTTTTGGTGAAGGTAGCACACAAAGACTCCCTTTGGGAAGCAAGAGTCTACAGTTATTAGATTTAGAGTCCAATTGTGTTGGCTCGATGTATGAGGAAGACAGGGTATGGGACCTTCATCACAGTGCTGGAAGTCACATGGATTGTTCTCAAAATTAGCCTGGGAGCCTTGGGGAAGAGATGCCCCTAAGGGAAGATTTAGACATAAAATGCAATCAGGATGAGAAAAGTGGTTTCATCTGTCCACCCAGTTGGTTCCCCGACTCTGTGGGCACAGGCCATGTTTGAGAGAAGAGAACGAGAGGAGGAACAGCACTGGCTGTGATCATTGGCTCTCCAAGGAAAAACCGTCCTAATGTGCAGTGTCTGGTGATTTCTATGGTTCAAAAACTCTCCATATCTGATTTCGGGCTTCCACCCAGGAAGCTGACTCCACCCACTACAGTGAGCCCACATTGAAATCCTGAGTATTAAAAAGGGAAAGCTGTTTTGGGGGGGTGTATTTCCCGACTAGTGCTGCTCTGAAGCCTGTGAGTCAGTATAACAAAAGGATGTGGTGGAAGTTCTGTCTCCTTCTAGTGATTCTCTTAGAGCTGCTGGGGCCATCCTTTAGAGAACTACTTTACAAATGGCGGCAAATATTACCCCAGAGATGAAAGACTAAGCAATCCCCAGAAATCCCTAAAAATGGCAAGGAGATATTTTAAGACAGAAGGGGAAGCCCCGTGAGAATGGTTTCTGGGGAGACAGGAAGATCAGATGCACAGAAAACTCTTCTGTCCCCTACCTGGTTTAGCAGTTATCAATATCTATATAATAATTCCTAGTGACATTTATGGGTATGAATGACTGTTCATTTTCTTTGGACAAAGTTACTTGAAAATTAAAATTATTAAATCACTTCCTAAACATCTCTGACAATAACCAGGCCCACTAGCTGACACCGAATGTTTGGTGAATTGTTGGAGATACCAAATTAAGCATCTGCTCACAGAATGCATATACACCAGGTGCCCTGCAGTCATCGAGAGAGAATGCTCTCTCTGCTGGTGGCTCTTGCTCCGGCTGTCAAATTGTTGGTGACCTACAGATTTGTAAGTTGGTCCAGATTTAAAATGCCAGCAGTGGTCAAGATAAATTAACCAAGACGTGACTGTATCTCTGGCCATGTCATGTACCCCAGGTCCCAAGCAAATGATTTAACAAGCTCAGACAACAGATACCTAACCTACATGGATAGGAAACCATACAGTTCTCTTACTTTACCCTGACAGATAGTGCTAAGATCTCGTGACACCGTTTGCCAAGTGATGCCCAAATGAACTAGAATATCAATAAAGAACATATTAAAAATAATTGTCACACTGGAATTAAAATACATAACAAGCCTACATTACTGTGGTGTCATCCATCTCTAGAAGGGAGCAAAGACCCCTGACAGAATGATTGCAGTTTAGCTACTACCTCAGCCCACTCTCAGCTGCCATTAGCAGTTCACATGGGAGTGTATAAACCACACACACAACCTTAATGTGAAGGTTATCTTCAGTTACATTCTTGTGACCTGATCAGTTTGTGCAAGACAGCTATGTTCTGTGTGTCATTCCGCTGGTTAACAGAATGACACACAAATTAATCATCATCAAATAAGCTTCCTTGAGATAAACAGCATTTCTCACAAAGTGTAAATATGAGCTATTTTTCAGCAACTAACTAGCAGTTGTATAGATGAGGAGGGCTAAGATATCAACTTCTGGATGAACTCTGTGGGACACACCTGTTATTTTAACACCCAGGGCTTTGGGAGGAGAATCCTAAGTTTAAGGCCAGCCTTAGCTTTGTAGCAAGTTCCAAGCCAGCCTGGACTACATGGCAAAACTATTTAAGAAAAGCAAAATGTCTGTGAATGTATAATATTAGTAACGTGAAATAGTTCCCAGAAGGTTTCCTGGAAATCACAGAATGGTGATTTATGCTGCTGTTGGCTTGCTGTAATGTTTACTGAAGCTGGCACAGTGGGAGGAGAATGGGCAACAACACGTGTGGGAGAAAAATACATCTTGGATAGGGCAGTCACTCAGCTGGTAGAGTGTTTGCAGAGCATGCACAAAGCCCTGGTTTTGAGTTCTAGCATGTTCTGGTAATCCCAAGCATTCAGAAGGTGGAGCAGGAACATCAAAGGTTCAAAGTCATCCTTAGCCAAACAATGAATTTAAAGTTAGCCTGAACTATACGAGATCCTGTCTCCCCAACACAAAAAAGGGTACGAATATTAGATGGGCAGTCTGAAAATTAGTTTTTGTGAGCTTTAAATCTCTGTTAAGTTCCCTTTCTCTTCAGAGGGCATTATTTTATTCTGACTGTTAATAGGTACAGGCTTTGTGTGATAAGCATTGATACTTCCATCCTGTTCTTACGTGCTTAATGATTTATTGTAGTCTTATGATCAGTATTCCATTAAAATGCATGCTTCTCACAGACTTGAGTTTCTTTTCAAATAATCCGTCATACTCTTCAGTTAGTGCTCAGTCACAAAGATCTACAAACACATGACAGCCTCTGGTAACCTTCCATTTGATGGGGACAACTGAGAAATTGGCTAGGAAGTACAAGTATGGCTTCCCTGTTAAACTGGTTCCATGTACTCTTGCTTTTTGAGTCAAGGTCTGTGTAACCCTGGCCAGCCTGGTACTCCTCTAGATCCTAATTGGCCTTAAACTCAAAACATCTCTCCTGCCTTCTGGGCTAGGATTGTCTCCTGTTCCAATTAAACTATTTTAAACAATGATTTTGTAAAGATTTCCCACCTGACTACAAGGGTTCAGCTTGATAAAAGATACCAGATAAAATGCAACATCCCAGTCAAACCTGAATTTCATAATATAAGTGTTTTAATGTGAATGTGCTTCAGGTGTTGCAAAAGATATAGTTGCTCTAAAACTTACTCATTATTTAGCTTAATTCAAACTTAATTGGAGTTGTGTGCTTTTTATTATTAAGTCTGGAATCCTCATTTACAGGCACCTCCTTACAGAGACTCACGTTGACCTGCACTCAAAATTTTACTGCCCCTCTCCCATAGCAAGTTTCATTCTGTAACCCTGTTCTGTATTCTTTGAAGCACTTACTTCCCTCTAAACCAGCCATATTTATTATTTATGTGTACATTGTCCAATTTTTTATAATAATGCACACACAGGTTTTGAAGCACCCAGATTCAGAGTTCTGACTTTCTACTTCCAGAGAGTCAAAACACTTTATAAGATGCCTGCATTCTCTGTCTCTTCATCTTCAATGGGCCTATGTGCTTCCAACCAGCCAGGGTGTGCTGTGTGTGTGTGTGTGTGTGTGTGTGTGTGTGTGTGTGTGTGTGTGTGTGTATAGTCAAAACACTTTATAAGATGCCTGCATTCTCTGTCTCTTCATCCTCAATGGGCCTGTGTGTGTGTGTGTGTGTGTGTGTGTGTGTGTGTGTGTGTCTGTCTGTCTGTCCGTGTCCCCAGAGGGAATAGTGTCTAAGGAATTCAGATGTTTGAAGCACGGTTTCAGAAGCTGAAGCTGAGTTCTCCAATGGAGGAAGATGCAGAGTGACTCTAAAGGTGGATCAACTGAATGACTAAGCTGCTACTGTGTTCTCCCATGTGGGAGTCACTGTTAAGGAACTCCATGGGAGACTTGGGAGGCTTTTGGAGTCTGGGTAACTACTCTGTAAGATTTCCTTGACAGAATGACAGAGAAACACTCCCTATAGCCTGATGCCACACCTCGAGTCTGACACTCTTGAACTCTGTCCCTTGGGAGACTTGCACACTCAGGCCTCAGTCTGCCTTTGGCTTTTCATAAAGAGTGGAACTCCAGTTCTCAGTCAGGACTACAGAGAAAGCTTGTGAAGAAGGCGAAATCCTTCCAGAGTCTGGTCATTCAAGTTTTGTGCAAGCTCTCCTCCTGATTTGAATGTGTGGTTGGGGCCAAGGACCACTCGTCTTTAGAATAACACTTTATAGAAGTATGTGTTTCTCCACAGTCCTTAATGATTCCAAGACATCTTTAATAACTAAAGAAAGTCAGGGAAGTGTGGTAGGAAGAAAGATGCCTGTACGTGCCCCATCTCCACCCACCGTCCTCCAAGCCCTCTTTGGGTAGGGCCTCTCTGCCCGCCTTAGGAGAGTTCCCAGCATTCTATTTTCTGAAACTAAAAGTTGTTTGTTGTGTTGATGGAAGTTTTCTCTTTAGATTTGTTTTTATCACCTCCAAATTTTTTCATATGAAATTTATTTTTGCATTTTTAGTTTGCATAAATATATAAAATTGAGTTAGCTAATAAATAAGCTCACTCCAGTGGTATGTGTAAATTACTGAGGAATTACATAAGGAATTTGAATTTTCTTTGGATTTTTCAGAATTAAAGATGTCAAAGGAAGTCATGAGGGCTGCTTATTCTTTGTAGAAGTGTCTGCATCAGAGAGGGAAGATTTTCATTCTGTGTCTTTCCAGAAATTGCATTCCATATATAAATATTTACATATTTTCCTCTTTATTCTGTAAAATTCTTGGGTGAAACAAATGGCCCATTTTCTCAGCTCAGGTGGAGAACATGCCACCCTTTGGAAGACCTGTGTTTAGGTCGCTGCCCTTGTCACTAAAAGACCTGGCAAGGATGCTTTCCCCCAAGGCACTGACAGTGCTAAAATGTGTCATTTGGTACCAGGGTGCTGGTACATAGAGGATTGTAAATTTTGAGCTGTCTTTAAATGAGGTCTGTTTATCATCCACCATATAACTTGAAACTTGTGTCTACTTATCATCTGTCTTCATACTACTATTGAATGTGTGTGTGCATGTGTGTGTGTGGTGTGGTGTCACACACACATACACAGGAATGTGTGTGGAGGCTACATGTCAATCTGAAGTGTTGTTACACAGGAGAAGTCTACATTTGGAATTTTATGAGATAACAATTCACCTTTCCCGAGTGTTCACCTATTAGGCTAAGCTGGCTGACCCAGGCCCTAGACATCTCCCTCCCCAGCTCTGAGATTCCAAGCATGCACCACACCTGGCTTTTAACTTGAGCACTAGCTAGGTGTTGAACTCAGATCCTCAAGCTTACATTGAATGAGCACTTTGTCAACTGAGTTATCTTCCCAGCCCAATCAATTAATGTTTTAACACAGCCTATATATTTATCTCCTAAAATTTCAATTAATTTGTGTTACAAATTTGGAATTTTTTTTTTTTTTGGTTTTTCGAGACAGGGTTTCTCTGTATAGCTTTGCGCCTTTCCTGGAGCTCACTTGGTAGCCCAGGCTGGCCTCGAACTCACAGAGATCCGCCTGGCTCTGCCTCCCAAGTGCTGGGAAAAAATTGGAATTTTTAAAACATTTTTAAGTATAAGCACTTAAAAGAAGTTTGTGTGTATATACAAAATTGTTCTACAAATTACATGGAAAAAGAAATTAGACTAGTTATAATAGTTTTTAAAGAATATAGTAGATAGAACCACTCTATAAAATTTATATATATATATATATATATATATATATGCTTATAGATATCAGTATTGTATGGTATAGGCAAAGGAACAGCAGTAGAGCAGAATAGAGACCCCAGAAAATGACCCACATCTACATTGAGTATTGATTTTTACAAAGCAATTAATAAAATAATATTTCAACAAATGATAAATATGCATTTAGTTAACTCATGTAGGACACACATACACACACACACACACACACACACACACACACACACACACAGACCTAAACCTTAAATTTTGTAAACTAAGCTAAAAATAGATTATAGAGTTAACTTTTACACTTTCAGAAAAATATTTAGAATCTAGGACTTCAGGGAGAGTTTTTAGATATCAAAAGATAATCTATAAACTAAAAGAATAAAAAAATTGATGTCATGAAATGTAAAAACTTTTTCTTTTTTTAAATTTATTCTTCTTTCATACAATAAATCCTGATCACCATTCCCCCCCCCTTTTCACTTCCCCCCAACACACACACACACACACACACATACACCTCTCCTCTCCCCCAGATCCACTCTTCCTCAGTTCCCCTTCAGAAAAGAGCAGGCCTCCCAGGGACATCAACCAAACATGGAATAACAAGTTCCAATAAGACTTGGCACAAGCCCTCATTTCAAGGCTGGATGAGGGAACCCAGTAGGAGGAAAAGGATCCCAAGGGCAGGCAAGAGTCAGAGACACCCCACTCCCACTGTTAGGAGTCCACCAGAACACCAAGTTACACAATATAACATATGCAAAGGACCTATCACAGACCCATGCAGGTTCTGTGATTGTCGCTTCAGTCTCTGTGAGCCCTGCTTAGTTTATTCTGTGGGCTGTTCCCCTGGTGTCCTACAGTCCTTCCTCTCCCACAGGTTCCTGGAGCTCCACCTAATGTTTGGCTGTGGGCCTCTGCATCTACTCTCAACAGTGTCTAGATGAAGCCTCTCTGATGACGGTTGGGCTAGGCACTGGGCTATGAGTATCACAGAATATCGTTAGGAATCATTTCATTGACTTTGTTTTTGTTTTTGGCCAGTTGTGTTTAGTTCTACCCTGGGTCTCTGGGCTATCCAGCCTCTGGTTCCTGGCTATCCGGGCAGTGTTGGGCATGAGCTCCCTCTCCTGGCTCGGGTCTCAAGTTAAACCAGTCATTGTTGGCCACTCCCACAAGTTCTGAGCCACCATTGCCCAAGCACATCTTGCAGGCAGGACAGGTTGTAGGTTGAAGGTTTTGTGGCTGGGTTGGTGTCCCAGTACAATTACTGGTAGCCTTCCCTGGTTACTGAAGATGGCCAGTTCAGTCTCCATATTCCCCATTACTAGAAGTCCTCACTAGAGTCTCCCTCATAGATTCCTGGGAGTTTCCACTGCACTAGGTAAAAACTCCTTTTTCTATGAAGACTCTGTAAGACATGAAAGAAAACACACACACACACACACACACACACACACACACACACACACAAGCATAGGCTGGGAGAACATATTTATAAATCACATATCTAGCAAAGCTCTTGTATCTAACATGTCTTTACATATATATGAGATATATTGTCTAATTAGAAAATGAGCAAAAATCTAATCTGGGTGTGGTAGTTTTTCAAGACAGGGTTTCTCTGTATAGTTTTGGTGCCTGTCCTAGATCTTGCTCTGTAGACCAGGCTGGCCTCGAACTCACAGAGATCCACCTGGCTCTGCCTCCTGAGTGCTGGGATTAAAGGCATGTGCCACCACCGCCCTACCAGTAGTTCTTATCTATAATCCTGGAATTTGGGAGGCTGAAGCAGAATGATTGTACAAGTCTGAGACTACCCTGGGCTATATAGATTTCTAGGCCAGCCTGAACCAGAGTAAAGCTTTATCTCTGGGGAGGAATGGAGGGAGGGAAAAAGGGAGGGAGGGAGAGAACAGGCAAATGACCTGAAGCAATGTCTCTCTGAGGATGATATGCAAACGGCAAGTAAGTACATAACAAGATGTTCCGCATCATCAGCCATTAGGAAAATGCTAATGAAAACCACATTGAAATAACAAAATAGCTAGAGTGAAAAATACTGGAATTCATAAATTGCTAAGTAGGAATGTAGAACAGTGTGGCCACTCCGGACAACAATCAAGCAGTTCCATGTAAAACTGAGTATGAACTTGCCATATGACCCAGTAATTGCACTGGGGAGCCGTTGTCCCAAACAATGAAAACTTACTGTCATGCCAAAACTCGGACATGAATGTTCGTTTCAGTGACCCAAGTTGGAGACAACTGAAAGGTCCTATATTAGGTGAAGAGAACTCCAAGACTGGGGTTGTAACTCAGCGGTAGTGTATGTGCTTGGCATGTGCAAGCAAACTCTGGATTTGGTCTCCAGAAGCATTTAAGTGAAGTTATATTCATCTCTTCTGTGGAATACTACTCAGAAATAATGTGGGAAAGCTGCTAAAACTTGGATGAATCTCAGCGACTAATGAGGAGAAAGACAAAACTAGAGAGAGCGGCTTAATGGCTTCCAAACTGCAGCCCACTTTGGGGAGAGATGGGTGTGCTATGAAGAGCAGCGGCAGGCAGAGGTGCCAGGTGCTGGAACTGTGCCGCATCTCCTTGCAGTTTGCCCCGCAATTCTTGTTCTTGGAGGAGGGCCTCATTGAGAGCATCTCTGAAGAATGCCTGGGGTGGAATCCACAGACAGAGGCCCATCAGCATTCTTCTTCACCTCAATGACAACTGCCTCTGTGACCATCAAAGTCACCTTTGCCACTGTGTAAACATTCCTGTGAGATCACCTCCAGTTCCATGCCCTGCCCCCTCTTCTGCTGTCCAGTCCCCCATCGTCCGCCCCTTCCCCACGCCCCCCTCCCCCGCCCCCGAACTTTGCCCTTTGATCAAGGAACCTCTCTGGAAGGTGCTTCCATAGAAGTAAACGAGTCCCTGAGGTTTTCCAGGCTAGGAAACTCATGTTCTTTCCAGTCACCTACCTTGTGGTGTGCAGCGCCCACAAGGCTGAGGGAAAGAGAATACTGTTGTTTTAACCCTTTAACCCATTTTACCTTCGGTAAATGCACTTCCTGTTTGCTTCCTTTCTTGCTATTTCCTGTTTTCCTCCGTTTTACATCTAAAAGTAAAGCAGGGTAGGAAATTTTGGAAAACTCTGAGCAAGAAATCCTTCCACCCTCATGAGCCCATGCTTCCATGCAGCTCTTTTGATGCACAAATATTTCTGACACAGGTGTGGTAACCCTGTTTGTACAGCACTTACTGTAAAAGACGCCCTATGCATACATCCTATTCCTGTGAGCATCTATAATTAGAATGTTTTTTCCAAGAGCTAAGAATTAAGGTGCTCTGAAGAATTGATAACTTTTTCCACATTATTTATTTCACCATTCCAATCCTGGTAACTTTAAGTCTGATAATATTTGTCATTAAAAAAATTATTATCCTGAGTTATCTTGCAAGCAGAGTCATAACAAAGGATTATGCACCAATGATGTATTAGAGACATGATTCTGGGGAGCTGGAGAGAAGGGCAGAGGGCATGGCCAGGGAATACAGGAAAGACAGTACAGATAATGAGTGCTCTGCTCCACTAGGGCCATGTGAGGAGCCTTGGGAAATTCATCAGACGGAGCGCCAGAAGAAAGAGGAGCCACAGAAGAAAGACAGTCCACAGAGGCCGCTCCCTGCTGGTTTGTGGTGCCCTGTGAGCTGTTTATCTGAATGCTAGGCAGACACAGATCTCAGAGAAGCCCCATGACAAGGCACAGCATGTGAGACCCAAAACTGAGTTTCTGTTGGGCAGTGGGAGCTTAGCCGAACTAAGTGTGCCCAGAGACTAGAAACAATACCAGGAGGGTTTAAAGAGAGACTCATGATGTGGCCACAAAGTGTCAACTGTAACTTCTGTAACTTCCTCGAGAAATAAGGAAGTGCTCCAGGCATAAGTAAACCGCATTGCCTAAGGATGTTACCTTAAACTGCAAGATATTAAAATATGAAAAATTATAAACAAGAGAAATTCGTGCTTTATCCATTTCTACATCTGTGTCTTGATAAATTCGTATGGTATAAAGCCATTTCATACAGGATTTTATTTCTAAAATAAAATAAATTGGATAGAGTAGGCGCATCCTAATCTCTAGTTCAGATTATATACTTAAACAGTTATGAAAGCATGACTAATGCTCAAGCTATATACTTTATGTAGATATTAATTAAATGATTAATGGGTTATATTCCTTAGATAATAAATAGATTAAATAACCTATTAAAGGTAACTTGAGCATTCATGTCTCAAGCACTGTTTTAAGATACACAAATTAATCTAAGCCTTCATATCTCTTAAGCAGACACTATCTCTCATATTAAAGATGATGAAGCTGAGTTTGAATAACTTGCCTAGACCACATTGCTAGTAAGAGTTGGTGCTAAAGTGGTCTGAGGAGATCTCAGTCGGTAATGTGCATGCCTTACAAGCACAAGGACCTGAATTGGATCCCCAGACCCATGTAAAAATGCTAAACATAGAAGGCTTTTATAATCTCAGCGTGTGGGGAGTGCATACAAACTGGACTCGCTGGCTGGCCAACTTAACCTTGCTTAGCTTCAGGCCCAAGAGTGACCCTGTCTCAAGGGAGGTAGATAGTGTTCGTGAGGATAACACCCAAAGTTGTCCTTGGACTCTGCAAACACACACATGTGCACTTGCACACACAAACACACACACTTACATAATCTAATGCAGAAACTAGTGCCATGTAGTCAATATCATAGTTTTTACAAAATTTTATAGAAAGTTAGAATGCATTAATTCAGTGGTCAAATGTTCCAAAATCACCGGGCATGCAACAATTAGTGAGAATGTTGCTATAAAGAAGTTAATCTCTCATTGCTGGTAAATTTACCAGTTCTATCATTAACTCACGTAGGAATCCAAATGTGGGAGTAAAAACATTAGAATAAAGTAGTGGAGGAAATGAAGAGAAAGGTAGACAGTCCTTTGACACACAAAGCAGGTGTACAGAACAGAATGAAGTGTGCATCATTCCAACAGCTTGAAGATTTGAGCTATAAAAATAGCTGTTAACTGATCAGCAGCTGGCCAAATTTTGCTATATACTAGTTTGCATTTATGAATGCAAAGAACTTTTCAAAGGCCAGCCAGCATGCTTACATATGAAGAACCTTGCTGGTCCCCAGATGATTTCCCACCTGTGTCCATGCCCTTCTTGATACCTGCTGAGGGCATCTCCCAGTGGTTTGTAGAAATCAGTTGTGTTGGTTAGTCAGAGTTTCTGTGGTGGTACAGGAAAGTCCTGTATTTCTTCTCTCTCTCATAACTCCTGTCTGAGTACGAAGATCTGTATGCTCTGCGTGTTCTGCAATTGCACAACCTCAGACAAGCTCAGCTAACATGATAGGGCTTTGTCATGAGATGAACAGAAAGGGAAATTTTCCAAAGCTCCCTCAAAAAAAAAAAAAAAAAAAAAGCGCAAGCTTTATGTATGTTTTATGATTGGTGTGAAAGCTAGTGACTGGTCCCCGGTTAGACTGGGTGTGGAAGCTGTACATCAAACTCAACTGAGTTTCGCTGTCACCGACTTGAATGAATGAAGTGATGACTTCAGGCAACATCCTCTCTCCTGTGCCTGCTCTCTCCCTTGCTTGTCAGTCACTCTGTAACTATTCAGCCCCCTCCTCTTTATAGCCTCCCTGACACACAGGGAGGACCCTGCTCCTTCTGACTCTCACATGCCATCCTGCTCATGCTTAACAAATATTTGCCAGCTGTCTAGCCCTTGGTAGACAGTGCATTTCTTAGCACAGAAAATAAATTGAAAATCAGAGGCCCCACCCAAAGAAAGCCTCTAGAATAGCTAAAAGTTTCAATTAGAACTTGAGGAAAATTTTGAGAAAAGTTACCCTGAAAAAAGACATTCTATCTTCCCAAAAAATAGAGAGTAACTTGGATTATTACGTGAAGTTGTAGAACACTGATTGTGGCTGGATTCCCAGGCAAGGTAGTCAGTTGCTTTCGTAAACATTGCACATTTTTCTGTTAATGTCTTGGGATGTCTGTCTCGGTTACAAACTGATGATCCATAAGTCCTTTTGAATTTCTATACCTCTGATTTCCTGTGTTTTTTTTTTTCAGTGATGGAGAAAATGTGTGCAGATGCGCTCCCTCTGACTATGAATTCCTCAGAAAAGCAAGAGATTGTCTGCATTTTTGGAACAGGGGATTTTGGAAAATCCCTGGGATTTAAAATGCTTCAGTGTGGTTATTCTGTTGTTTTTGGGAGTCGAAACCCCCAGGTGTCCAGCCTTCTGCCCAAGGGAGCAGAGGTCTTCAGCTATTCCGATGCCGCATCAAAGTCTGACATCATAATCCTGGCCATGCACAGAGAGCATTATGAGTGCCTCACAGAACTGGTTGACTCTCTCAATGGAAAAATATTGGTAGATGTCAGCAACAACCGTAAAATCAATCAGTATCCAGAATCAAATGCTGAGTACCTTGCTCAGTTGGTGCCAGGAGCCCATGTGGTCAAAGCATTTAACACCATCTCAGCCTGGGCCCTCCAGTCAGGAACACTGGATGCAAGTCGGCAGGTAAGATTAAATGAACTTGCATTCAGCCTTTTATTTTATTTTATTTTATTTTATATTATTATTATTATTATTATTATTATTATTATTATTACTTTTTTTGTTTTTTGTTTTTTTGAGATAGGGTTTCTCTGTGTAGCTTTGTGCCTTTCCTGGAACTCACTCTGTAGCCCAGGCTGGCCTTGAACTCACAGAGATCTGCCTGGCTCTGCCTCCCGAGTGCTGGGATTAAAGGTGTGTGCCACTACTGCCCGGCGCATTCAGCCTTTTAAGGGTGAATGTCTTAATATGTACTTACCTGAATACAATTCCAAAATAAAATCCTCAGTAAATTCATTTTCTAATATGTTCTAAGGACAACTTTATTGGGTTTGATTGAGAAGTATAGTCTATTGTGGCTCATGTGTGCCTTGACTTTTATTAATAGTTTGATGGAACCAAATGATGTCCCAATCTGGAGTCCTCCTGCCCATACTGGGAACTAACAGCTTGTTGACTCTTTTTCCACTTATGTGAAACTGGGTCCATTTATGCCTCTGAGATCAGCCATAGTTGGTCATAAATGATGTAGCACCAACACTCAGAAGAAAGAGATGACTCATGCTACAGCAAACTTTATCTTATAGCAGCACTGTGTGCCTAAAATCACCTCAACTAAAAAGCATGGTCTTTTCGTGCTCCAGCACACACATGCAAGTTCAAAACCTCATCTTGCTAGATGTGTTGATTCTATATCTCTGTTTTGAAAATAGTCCATTAGTATGTTATTTTTCTACATGATACTTATATAAAGTTGAATGAGAATTATTAAATAAAAAATAAGTATGGAACTAATTATTTTCACTCAGGTGTTTGTCTGTGGAAACGATAGCAAAGCCAAGCACAGAGTGATGGACATTGCTCGTACTCTTGGACTCACTCCGTTGGATCAAGGATCTCTCGTGGCAGCGAATGAAATTGAGAACTACCCTCTGCAGCTGTTTCCGATGTGGAGGCTCCCTTTCTTCTTGGCCTCTGCGCTGTGCGTCTTCTTCTTTGTGTACTGTGCTATACGGGAAGTGATATACCCCTATGTGAATGGGAAGACAGACGCTACGTTCCGCCTGGTTGTTTCCATCCCGAACCGTGTCTTTCCTATAACAGCACTGATCCTGCTTGCTTTGGTATACCTCCCTGGTGTTCTTGCTGCCATCCTGCAGCTCTACCGAGGTACAAAGTACCGCCGCTTCCCAAACTGGCTCGACCACTGGATGCTTTGCAGAAAGCAGCTGGGCTTGGTAGCTCTGGGATTTGCCTTCCTTCATGTCGTCTACACACTTGTGATTCCTATCCGTTACTATGTACGATGGAGACTGAGAAACGGAACCATTACACAGGTGAGTTTCTTCTCCTCTGTGTTTCTCTGCTCCTTAATTCAATCTTGCTCTACAACAACCCACTTCACAACTGCAGAACTTTGCTCCCCAAAGCTTGTTTTCTTTTCTTTTTTGAAGGGGGGTGTTTGGTTGGTTGGTTGGTTTGGTTGAGGCAGTTTATGATTTAGGGCTAGCTGGCCTCAAACTTATGATTTTCCTGCCTCCACCTTCCAAGGGCTGGGATTAAAGACAGGAATTGTCACACCTACCCAGCATCTTCATTTTTTTAAAGTATCAAGAATCAGAAACATTGCCCCTGGGCTTGCAAATGAATCCAATTGTGACCAGATAGAACTACGGAGAATAAAAGTTAGGTTCCAAACTCACTGGGCTCTAGAGCTATAATTCTGGGCTCACAGGGACACTGACCAAACTTGTAGGTTTGGGACTCGAGAGTTCCTTTGGGTAAGAGCCAATAAGCACAAACTCTTAGGTTTCTACCTTCTGGTTTTATGTATATTTCTTTCTTTTTGAAGTCTAAACCACTGCCTACTAAGTGTGGAGTCTGCCCAAACAATTTCACAAAAGGGTGCTTAGAAATCCATTTATGTTTGACTTGTGAGAAATTGTCCTCAATACCAGAAAACTAAACAACACTGAAAAAATATCAAATACTATCTTATGAATACTCAAAGACAAAAATCAACTCAAGTAGTCTCTCAGCATTTACGACAGAAATGCTACAAGTCTGCTCTGGTTTAGAAATCAATGGTCTTGATATATCTTGCTACAGTCTCAAAGGCTATGAAAGTTTTTGAGTAAGGATCATACTACATAGCCTGATTCCTCTCACACTGTGATATGAAAGATTTAATGCTGTATTATGACATAATCATCTTGAAAGACCCAAACTCTGTGTGTGTGTGCGTGTGTGTGTGTGTGTGTGTGTGTGTGTGTGTGTGTGTGTGTGTGTAAGAGAGAGAAACAGAGAGAGAATATAAAACCAAGTCTTGATGTGATTGTTTGAGAACACTGCTTTGTTTGAGAAACATAAAGCCATGTGCTAAAGAAGGTTAAAACACATATTGGTTTTGTTTTAAGATATATAGGGCAAATTAAACCTCCCTAAGTGACTCCTAGAAACAAGAACTATAACAAAATCACAGAAGAACCAATTACCTTTTCTGCTCAAAACATTCAAGTGCATTTTTCCAAAACTGTTCCTAAGTGATCAATAAGAAATGATACACAATTTGCTTTGTGCAAGTAATGTGTGTAGAGGTGTGGTTCAGTCCCCCTGAAAGGGTGAGGTGTATGGAGCATCCATTTTAATTGTTTGTAACTTTTCATAGGCCCTGGCTAATAAAGACAGCCCATTTAGTACCTCTACTGCCTGGCTTAATGATTCCTACTTGGCGCTGGGAATCCTGGGATTTTTTCTCTTTCTTCTCTTGGGAATCACTTCATTGCCATCAGTAAGCAACATGGTCAACTGGAGAGAGTTCAGGTTTGTCCAGGTAAGTGCTTCAAATTTAAATGTCTTGATATTGCAAAATGAATATAGTTTTTTACAAATAGTCTGGTTTTATTCTCTTATCAGGTCTGATTTTTCATTTGGCTCCCTTACGTCCCCAGTCATCTCATTGGCTGTTCACTTCACAGAATGAGTTGAGACACTGGCAGGCAGACTCTGTAAGGGTTTCATTTTCTTAGGACATCTTCCCAAGATTCCTGACTACTCCCCAGAGCCACCACTGAGACTATAGAGCAAAGAGCATCAAAAAGCTATTAACTATGTGTGGAGGTACCAGGTAGAAAGTGAAAAAGAACCCAGAGACAAAATTTTACCTTCTGAATTCAACCTTTCAATCGGGACACACTGCTAAGAAAAAGCAGGTTTTCCATAAAGCTTAAAACTTCAAACAAAATTTAATAAATATCATCACCCTAGACTTACTCATGGTCTCTATGAGAGAAATTCTTTTTTTCCACATATCAACCACCAGACACCTCATTAAAGGTAATAACTATTCCTGGAGATCAGTAGTCCTCACAGTACCTATGATCACAACCAAAAGAGCCACAGAAGCATCACTAGGGTACTTTTTGGGCCCCAAGCCCCAAGCACTACCGAAGTTGAGCAACCAGAAGCTCTGGAGGTGGAACCCAGCAGTTTGTTTGAACAGGCCCTGCAGATGATTCCCATGCATGCTCACTATGTGCTAGTATAATAAAACAGACCACTAGTAACTGGAGTTAGATTTGGTTATCAAATCCTGCCATTTCTCCTAGGGGCCAAATGTAGACAAATTCAAAGAATTCAGACAGAAAAGAAAAACTGAGCTTCAGAATTCCAGAGCCACAGTTTAGGAATTGTTCTTCACAGTGGTAGAAATCAGCTAGCATGTGGTTTTGACCAGTAACAGCGAAGAATGCAGAGCTTGTGGAAGTAATTTGTTTCTGTCCCTGATAAGACGATCAATAAAAGGATTTTCCTCTGTGAATCAAAGCATTGCATGCTTGTCTCCTAACTTAAAAGAGTTTACTCCTAAGATTTTTTTTAAATCAAGCCAGGTGAAGATAAAACTAGCATGTCATCAATAAGCAAATCTTTTTATATTTTTAATGAAATATTTACCATCCTGAAGAAAGATTATAGTTTTTCCTAAACCTAGCAGAGTCCTAAATATTATAATAGTATCACATGTTTGTGGTTGTTGACAAGTAAACTTATTGGCATGCAGTACTTCTCTTTAAGATGTGGATGACATTAACACCCATGTTTTTGTTTTGTTTTGTTTTTGTTTTTGTTTTTGTTTTTTTGCTTATAGTCCAAACTGGGTTATCTGACCCTGGTCTTGTGCACAGCCCACACTTTGGTGTATGGTGGAAAGAGATTCCTCAGCCCTTCGATACTAAGGTGGAGCCTTCCTTCAGCCTACATCTTAGCCCTCATCGTCCCTTGCACAGTGTTGGTGATGAAGTTCATCCTCATAATGCCGTGCGTAGACAAGACCCTCACGCGTATCCGGCAGGGCTGGGAAAGGAACTCACAGCCCTCCAAGTCAGCACTGAATGGAAAATCAGATATTTAAACCAAAGTTGAGTTTGCGGAGATTCCTGAACTATTGTAGCAAATGTTTAGAGACTATATCTAGTTAAGAAAACATCCTCTCTTGTCATGGTCTCGAGTTTGTCATCACAGGAGGAGACGTTGCCTGACTTTGACAGATTGAAATAGGAAGAGAGCAACACCCATTGCCTCATCTTAGGTAGTGACTCACTGCAGGCCTCTCTCGCTTCCTTTCCCAGGAACCCCAGGGCTACCATCGTGATTAGGTTTAGTTTCATACTATGAAACTTCTGAATTATGGGCATGCATGATGCAATGTTTTTCAAAATGCTGGAAGAGTGTATGCAACTTCCTTCTCTATTTCAAGGGCTGAGACAAGTGAAAAAAAAAAAGGAACACTGGTGGCCATCGTAAAGGTGTTGCTTGGTGTGCCTAAAGAAGAGGCCCACATGAAGTAAAAAGAGTGAGGATTTGTTTGTTTTTTTGTAAAGAGTGGTGATCATAAGTGTTGTCATACTGATCTGGAGGTGTTTTTGGTTTGGGTGTGGTGCTGAGCATCAAACCTAAGGCCTTATGCATACTATGCAAATGCTATGTTACTGAGCTACACTCAAGCCCTGCCATAGTGAATATGTAGTCATATGCACCCCTTGATTTTCTTTTATCAATATGGATACTTACCGTGGGGAAAGATTTTATAACACAACAAAAATGTCTCTGCTGGTTTAAAGTAGCCATTCCTTGTATATATAGAAATCTATGTCATTCTTCCTCTACAAGGAGTGGGTTGAGGAAGTCTGAGTAAGAGTGGAAAGATCTATTGGATTTTTTCAGTGTGCAATAAGCAAGAGAAGGATTGATAATAGCCTTGTACAAAAATGTCAAATAAGCCAAAATTGTAGCTAATAAGCTAAGCAAATACTATAAAGATTCCCTATGCTCTTGAATATTATTTAGGGATTATGGTATGCATTATATATTCTAAATACTGTTCAATATTAAGCACCTGTATATTCTAGTATAAAGATAAAGCTTCCAAAATCTGTCTTTGTTATAATTTCGAGAGGTGAAGTCTTAAAGAAATCATCTGAAACTGTTGGTGAGACAAAAGCATAGCTGAGAAAATTGTGGAATGCTGGGAAGAGCAGCAGCTGATGGAGGCAGCCAGCGCTGGCTTCCTGTGTGGATAGTGCCTTTCCCAAGGTGACCTTTAAAGGCTTAGCATTCCTAGCTCTAGCCTGGAGCTAAAAGGAGATTTTTGCACAATCTTCCCACGTGTCACTGAAATAACTAAAAGGCATTGGGTTTGACATTTTTCTGCCTAATCCACAAAGGCTGTTTATTTTTCATTTTGTTGGCTTTTATTATCACATATCATACATGATATCATACATTGCTCACAATCCAGAGTTTTTTATATAAAGCTTATATTATATAAAAATGGACATTTCTTTTAATACTGCTCTAATAGAACATGTAGACTATATTCAGTTTTTATTAAATGACAATTGAGGTAATGTCTTTGTACTAACAATATATTTCTATGTTTTCAATTATTTCCTCAGAATATTTTCTAAGTGTTTATGATATAAAATTAAAGACTATTTGATAGCATTTTCTGTATTGCTGGTTTCTGATGTGACTCTCTCAATCCCCTTGGCACACCATTACAGGCTTGAGATTTTACTTCAATTTGTGGGGGTTTTTTTTGTTTGTTTTTTTTTTATAAATAGCTATAAAGATGTGAAGGACATGCTCCTGTAAATTACCTTTGATGAGCCCATGCAAGGATACCAAGAACTGAAGAACTCTGGGCAGAGCCAGGGAATGGGAGACAGGCCCTGGAACATCAGGGAAGGTGGAAAGAAACATAGCCAATTGAAAGGACCAAGCAGACGCCATAACAGGCTGCTCAGTCTTCTCTCAGAGAGCAGGCCTCAATTTCAGTTTCCTGAAACTGAGCAAGCAGTCTCTGGGAGGGCCGTGAACAAAAGACATAGTCCTTGCAGTAGCTCCCTTTCTGCACGTACTCTGACTGCTCAAAGTTCAGCCAGTTGTTTACTGTCTGGGGCCCTTCACCAACTCAGAGTTATGTGCATGAGTCAAGGACAGAGCCTGGACCACTGAGCCAGCCCCCACAGTCAGTACGTGCTTGGCCAGCCAGCCCCCATGGCGGCTCAAGGACAAAGCATTGGGACTTGTCCTGGACTGCCCCCAAAGTGGTAATTGTAACCCCCAACCAGTAAATTCAAAGGTTACATACCCCCACCCAATTAAAAGAGAACAGAGATAAAAATAAACCAATCCAAGTTGCACCTGTGCGAAAACCCCCCAACCCCCCCTGAAGGGCTTAAAAAGCTAGCCTCACAAAGAAAGAGCAACTCCTCCCTGCCTCACTGTATTGGGTATAGGATGAGTTCCCTGTCTAGACTTGTATCTACAGAATAAACCTTGCTGTTGCATTCTGGACATCCAAGGTCTTCAGTGGTCTCTTTGGGGTCATGATCTGGGCATAACACCAATACCGCTTGTTGCACAGAATAACCAGTTGTGCCAGGGCTGATCAGAGCATTGGCTAACTAAAGCCAAAGCACCATTAGTTTGGTCTAGGGAGGCATTTGGAGTCAACTACATTCCCATTTCAGTAAGGGCCATAAAACAATAAAACAAAATAGAAAATGCCACACCTGAGTCAAGTACACAGAGTGAAAATGTACTGTACTCTTTGTAATCTTTTGGAGATGGTCTATCTAGGTACTTAATACTAGTAGTCACTGAGCCTGAAATCAAAGAGAACCCCAGTGGCTTGGGCACAATAATTTTGGCCATGACTACAAAGGTTCCCTGGACCACCAGGAAAAAGTCACTGTTCTTCCAGCTCTCTCTCCTTCCCAACACCACCCCCCCCCCCCCCCCCGGCTCAAAACTGAATAAATCTGACCATGTGAACAGGTGGAGAGAATGAAGTTAGGTCAGATGGCAATGGGTGTTTGGAATGAACTGTATTTCTTTCAGCAGAACTGTTCTACATAAAAATGTTACACTGAGAAGTTATAATGACTGTCACTAGAGTCTCAGCACTTGGGAGGCGGAGGCAGGAGGATCGAGAGTTCAGATGAGTTGGGAAGAAAATGGATGGAACCCTTGGAGGGAGCAAAAGAGGAAGTCTTAGCTTTTAAAGCATGTAGGACGAAGAAAAATGAAATTCTCCTTTATCAAGATAGAGCGAAAGATAAACATGAAAATACAACCACATAATCTCCCCTCGGAAAAGACCAAAGCCCATCCATGTCACAGCCTTTCCTCACTGCTCCTAAAAGAAGGAGGGGGTGAAAATTCAAGGTCAGCCTCGCCTGCATGTCACTTGGTCTTTAAAAAAAAAATCAAAATAAATAAATAAAAGAAGAAAATTACACCAAGCTTCTTTTCTGCTCGGCTGTTTCCTGTATTCCAGGAAAAAATTCTTGTCAAATTCATAGACACTTATTTTGTATGGTTATTTTATATGTCATTTGAAGAAATGACAATTGCATAAACATGTACTCATTAAACATTATAAAATATTTCTAGTTTTATTTAATTCTGGTTTTGACTTATCAGCATTCCAAAGAATATAACCGAAAGATTTTGAACCACAGTAGTTACAGCTTCTGGGACTAAAACTACTTGTCTTCTAGGATAAGGTAAAGGAGAGGTGGGCATGGGTCTGAAGCTGATGCATGGATCTGCAGCTTCATGCATGCAGTTCATTTCAACACCCCACAGGAGCATCACTGTAACCCGCAAGGGCACTGGCTGGCTAGCTCGAAGGAAAATTATCCTTCCATGGATTTCTGTGAGAATTAGAAAAAGATGTTGACATTGTCCCGGCAGATGCCACCGGAACAGGACTAATGACTTGACAAGCGGACTTCACGTTGGATTCAGATAAGACCCAGCATTAAATGCCTTGAGCAATGCACACCTGGAGCTTTCAAAACTGACAAGGACAGGGCTGGGAATCTCTGGTCACCTAGACACCAATGCAGCAGCCCCAAGCTGAAACCCACTTCAATTAGAAATTTATCAAAAGCTCTTACTATCTCTATGGCTCAGGGAATCACAAAAGAGCCGTGATAATGATGAACACGTATAACACGGTGAACCTCTCGAGTTTAAAAGATTCTGGACATCATCTGAAAATCCGAGAGGATGGAGGTCAAGGTGCTTCATTCAGAGGTCATGGTTTTCAATCTCTTGGCACAGCCATTGTCCCCTGGCCACCACACACACATGCCCAGAATGTCCATAAATATCCTGATAGGGTCCTAGTCTGATTTCCTATAACAAAGATTACAGCCTAGAAAACCCTCCACACCTCTGAAGACGTGTTTGGTAGAATTTAGGAAAAGAGATGAGTTACTATCCTTTCATTACCTCACCTGCAGCTCAAGCCAAGACCCTGATCAAGACAATACCTGAGTGAGCCAGGGGTGGCTCCTTGGGGAAGCACCTAGGGGACTAGACAGACAGACAGAAATTGTGGAGAAGCAGGAAGGCAGCCGAGACTGAAACATCCAGTACTGCTTCCTGCTCCAGGGGAACCTCGACAGGTGTCGTGTGATGTTCACCGAAGAATATTGTGAGCAAAGCCTTCACTGTTAAGGCATGTATTTTCTTATTTAGTCCATATAGCGATTCTCTGAAATACTCTAATTATCGCTGCTTTTCAGAAACTCTCTGAGCCTTGGCTGCATTCACACAGCTAGTGAGGGGCAGAGCTCCTTCACAGACCAGGACCCAGGGCAGTACTCTCTCAACACCATGCTGACCTCCCAAATCTCCTCAAAACTCCACAAATTAGGCTGCGGATCCCTAGCAACTCTTCTGAAATGTTTGGGGTTGGGGTTTTATTTTCTTATTACAGTTTTATGTATTCATCTTGGGAAGAGCACACACATGACAGGTAAGGGTGGGTCAGAGGACAACTTGAGAGTAGATTTTTCTCCTTCCACCAGGTGGGTCTAGAGGGATTGAACTCAGGTCCTTGGGCTTGGTGGCAAGCACTTTACCTACTGAACCATCTCCCAAGCCCCTGAAATGTCTTTTCAGATGTGAAGCTCACTGAGATTTTAAGCATCCCTAACTGTGCCATCTCCAAGTTTCCTTGTGTGACTTTCAAGACATCCTACCAGGTTTCAGTAATGTAGGAACTGTTAGTTTTTTCCAGTAATGAAACCACCAGTTCGTCCCCCCCACCCAACTCCATCTATGGGTTCCCAGAGCACCACAAGAGGCTTGGAGCAGCAGGAGATGGAGGAGCCCCTGAGGACCACGCTCCTCCTCTCCAGGGGTCTGAAGGCAGATGCTCCCCTACCCCTCCACCCCACTCCACCCCTACCCCTGGCACCCTATGCCCATTACTGCCCTGTGTTTTGTGCTGAATGATCCTGTTTGTTCCTGAGACTTCGTGACCTATGAAGGAAATTTGATAATGCTTCTCATTTAATATTTTAATACTTGTGTAGGAAGCTGAGCGTTAATAGTGGGAGTGGGAAGGAAGCTTTAGTCGGACTCCCTAGAATCTATGAAGGCCAGCCTCTTGGTTTTGTTCAGACGAAGGGCTGTTTACTGTGTCAAGGGCTTCAGAGCATCAACAGCCAGAACCAAACTTTCCCCACGCTCTCGAGAGTGCGATGAAGCTTTGAAAGAACACAGCGGTGCCCTGGGTTTGGTTACACTCCTCTTTTCTCCCACGCTGGTGAGATAGTGAAAAAGAACCAGAGCCTGCTTGCACCTGGTCGCCAAGGCAGAGCAGCAGGTCTGCGGGTCATAGGATCATCTGGAGTCAACAGCCTGCCCTGCAGATGTAAACCTCCGTGAGGCGGGGATACTGAAGCGCCACCAGAAGGAAACGATGCCTTTCTGTGCCCCTTGGGCAATTTCCAGAAAATTCTCATTTGTAGCTAACCAAAGTTTTCCTATCTTTGCTTCTATCCATTGTTCTCGGTGTTACTGTTTAAGTTAAGAGGAAGGCAGTATTCTATGCCTTATTTTTCTCCAGATCTCACAGATTGATATGTCTGTAAAACAAAAAACTCCCACACTTAAATACTATGGCAACATCAAATTTCCATAAAAAGTTCCAAACTGTTTCTGTCTTTATCACAGCAACAATCATTTCACAAAGCGGAGCCGTCTGCAAGACAGCGGCCAGCACGGCTCGCTTTCTCCAGGAAGCCTCTCCCAGACGAGGACTTGGTGGAAAGGGTTTATTCTGAAGTGAAATAAATCATCAAGTGCTGGGAAGAGGGCACAGAAGAGACAGAGCAGGGAAGGAATAAGGCTTCAGGCCAGTCACTCTGGTGTGCCACTGGAACCCAGTACTGCCAGGAAACTCTCAGAGACGGTGTCAAATTCTAACCCTGAGCTGCCTCCACAGAGGAGAGATGGTTTTTCGTCTACCAAATCCTGAGTTATCCTCGAGTGAGACAAGCTTTCAGAGCATTAACTTTCCAGGACTTCGGAATTTCCCCCCATTCTCATGGTACAAGCCATGGTCGGGAGAAACAGCCAAAGAAGAGCCCTTACAAGTTCCACTCACGTATTCAAACTGTAGAGGTGAACGGATTTCACCCGGAAGCTGGTACAGCCTAAAATTTGTCACCCAAAATTTCATCTTCCAGTAAAGAACGGTGCAGAGGTGTGAATGAGATCCAAGGAGGGCCAGTGTTCTGGTTCTTTCGTGATGCCTGAAGACAATATTGCCCTGTAAATGGCCAGTGCCTACCATACAGATGGGCAAAACTCCAAACGTTTGAGTACACAATGCATGTTGGGGGGGGGGGGGCTTTTATCCTGATGCACTGATCTTGGCCACGCACATGAGGGGCTCCCTGGTGGAGAAAAACTGGGCAACGAATTTAGAAATTAAAAATGCACAATAAGTTTTGGCCCCAGAGACCTACTCCTGAGAATTTATCACACAGATATTCTTGCAAGCTTGGAGATGAAAACAGGTACTGCTGTTTTCATGAATGAGAATGTTGTAAACGCAGAACATGAACAGCAATGCAAGTTTTTTTCTGTGGGTCTAGCTAAGTAAACTATGGTGGTTTTTACCAGCTATTTGAGACAAATGAGAGGCTTAAAAAATACTTATTTGGAAATGTATCCAAAAATATACAGTATGTTTATTTACTTTTTTGTTTACTTTTGGCTATTTTATTTATATTATTTAATTTTTGAATTTGAGGTCCCTTTGAGACATGATAGGATACACATAAGACACAATTCAACGTAATAATCTAGAATTCGAAAGAGAAATAGAAACTTAGGAATTTTGGGGCTCCGTACCAATATTGTCCCCTTTTAAATGGTAAACAAGGCAAAGCTGAATCGAAACAGGACAGGATTGAGTGGTTCTGTTTTGGGTGACTAGTGGGTTAAGCATACAAGACTTGGACCAACAAATCACCCGAGTTAGCAACTGATTTTAAAATGTATGGAACTCTATCTTGAGGGTTAAACTTCATTGCCGACTTGATGGAAACTAGATCAATGCAGGAGAAAGTTCTGTGCATGCCTACGAAGGATTACCTAGTTTAGACTAATTTAAATAAAAAGATCCATTCCCTGTGGCTGGTATCATTCCATGGGCTGGAGTCCTGGGTGAATAAAAATAAGAAAACAAGAGATAGCAGTTTTTCCCCTTCTCTGCTTCCAGACTCTGATGCAGTGGGACCAGCTCTGGCTCCCATGTCTTCCCCACCATGATGGAGACAGTACCCAACTGTGAGCCAAAAGAAGCCATTCTTTCCTTCGGTTGCGTTCACCAGTATTCTGTCACAGGGACAGGACACAGAACTAACACATAAATCCTTGTTTAACCCGAGGGTATGAACTTAAGTAACAGTGAGGGAGAGTGTTGTTTGCCACATTCCTTTTTTTCTTTCTTTTCTTTTTTGTTTTGTTGTGTTGTTTGTTTTTTCCTTTTATTGAAAATATTCTTTTCTCATACAGTATTTCCCCTCCCTCTGCTTCTCTCAGTTCCTTCCCACCTCTCCTCCACTCCAGATCCACTCTCTTTCTGTCTCTCATCAGAAAAGAACAGACTTCCAAGAGATAACAACCAAATATGGCAAAATAAAATATAAGATGAAGCAAAACTATCATATTGAAGTTGGACATGGCAACTCAGCAAGAGGAGAAGAGTCCCAAGAGCAGGCACAAGAGTCAGAGACACACTCGTTCTCACAGTCAGGAGTCCCATAAAAATACTAAGCTAATAGCTGTAATGTATATGCAGAGGACCTGGTCCACACCCCTGTAGGTCCTGGGCTTGCTAGTTTAGTCTCTATGAGCTCACATGCACCTTGCTAGCTGATTCAGAGGGCCTTGTTCTCCTGGTGTCCTCCATCCCCTCTGGCTCTTATAATCTTTCTGCCACCTCTTCCATAGAATTCCCTGAGCTCTGAGGGAAGTAATTTGATGGAGACCTTCCATTGAGCTGAATGTTTGAAGGTCTCTCTCTCTTTGTATGTAATGTCTGATTGTGGGTCTTGGTATCTATTCCCATCTGCTGAAGGAGGAAATCTCTCTGATGATGACTGGATAAGGTACTAATTTATGAGTATAATATATATATATGATATATATTATTATATATATTATATATATATATGAAGATAAGGCCTATGAAGCCGAGAGATGAGCCAGCCTGGAGTCTGCCTGAGGGCCTAGCATCAGGTGCTATCAGAGGTCCTGACCATGCTGAGGGGTGACCAGATTGGGATGCAACCTGGGTGCTGGGAGGAGGGTACATAAGGCTCTCCCCATTGCTGAATAAACGAGTCTGCTGTTTGCCTTTCACCTGTCTCCCGGTGTCTGTGCCATTGATGTCACACCTTCTCACCCTCTCCCTCAAGGAAGCTGTTAGGACCCAGCAACATCTGGTACCCGAACAGGTTCTGGTCATCTCCCTCCCCTCACTCATGGCACTGGACAGCACCCCCAAGATGGTGTGTTTTGGTGAGAAGGCCCCTCAGTATTGCATGTTTTCAGTCCCTTCAGCAGGTAAGCGTTGAGACCTCCCTTTCTTTCCTTCTTCTGTGTTGCCTGTCATGTTTGTCTGCCTGTACAGTTAGGAAGGCACATTTTTTTCTGTTTCAGTTTGCCTGGCACCTCACATAAGGGCTGATCTTCCAAGAGGCTTGGCTCCCTAACAGTATCCCTCATCCAGAGACACTGTGTGGGCATACAGCTGTGGCCTAAAAAAACCACCGAAGTCCCCCACTACGAATAAAACGTAAAGATCTGACACAATTTTCCACCCTTGTTGACTGCCATATTCTCTCTGACTGTTGTTCACTTACTGTCTCCCTCTATAAAATGGGTAACCTCTCCATCACCTCCACCCCTTCCATGTCTGACCTCTCTACAGCATCCAATGAGGAGGCAGACAATTCAGGCCACATGAAATCTGCTGAGGAGAGTGCGGCCACAGTTACGACCATACGTGCTACTTCTCCGTCAGCCCCACTCCCGCCACAGGAGGCTGCACCTCCACCGTGGTACCCTTGGAGTGCAGTGCCTCAATGTTCACCTACCCCTAAAGGTGGAAATTCCCTCATGCTGCGGTATGCCCTCCAGGCCCTGTAGCCTGCCTCCCCCAACCTTGGGCCTCAAAGGCCAGAAGAAGCCTTTTTGGTCAACCTGGGACAAAATGCTGCTGTCCAGCCCTGAATTCTTACCCCTACAGCTGAACTCTCCCTTATCCAGAAGGCAGTTAATGAGTCAGGCCCAGATTTACCTTACTTCAAATAGGTTCTTACTCAATGGGCAATGCAACTACAGACATACTTTGATTGGTATGGTCTGCTCAAAGCTGTGCTGGAGCTGCCATCTTTCTTAGCTGGAAATCAGCTTACGGTAATCAAGCACAAACAAACATCTTAATTAACATGTCAGTGACCCTTGACATGCTCACTGGATGAGGTAACTTTGTCCATCCCATTCATCAAGCACAGATTAGCCATCAAGCTTACACCCAACAGGTTTCTGTCCTGACCTGCAAAGCTCTTAAGGTACTCACCCCGTGGGTCCCTTCACCTTACTTCCACAATCTTATTTAACAGCTAGGGGAATGTTTCACTGATTTTCTCACACGTGTCAATGAGGCAGTGTAGCAGAGAGTAGGCCCGGGCCCCACTAGGGAAATGTTAATCAAACAATTGGTTTGGGAAGGGCTGATGTCCCCACCTGCAATGCAGTCACAGCTGTCTGCAATGAGGACATTCACGAGTGGGTATTGACCACATGAGTTATTGACCCCAGTAACGGTCCCATTGCTGCCCTCACCACTTCCCTGGATGCCCTCCTTGCAGACAGGCAGTACACCAACCACACACCCAAGAGTCCCAAGTAGACAGATCTTGCTGGGGTTGCAGCAAACCAGGCCATTTGCTACATTCTTGCCCCAGGGCACACCTCTACCCTCAGTTAGATAGAAAGACCCTATCTCCCTCCAATGGCAGCCACCAGCCCCCCTGCTGACCTGTAGGAGAGGGTATGCTTGTGTTTTTTCTCAGAGTGCAACTATGCCAATATGGGTCCCAACAAGAGATGTGCCTCCTGCCATGAACCAGCCCACCTCCACCAAAGAATTGGCCATGGATCACAACCAACAACAGTGGGCAGCAACTAAGGTGACTCCAGATTTTAATGGCTCTTAGATATCCTGCTCGTAGCCCTCCACAGGATACATGCCTGGTTCTCTGAAATTCAAAAGGCTCCTGCCTAATCCTCTCCACCCAGGCTGCTCTCCAGGAATGAATGTTCTTTGAGGGCTAGTAGTCAAGGATGGGTAAGAGCTTATTAGGCAGGCAAAGAGTTTGTTAGGCAAGCCAACCTAAGACAGGCACAGTCCAGTTGGTGAGCCCTCCTGACGTGAGGTCAACAAGGACTGAGCAAAGAACTCTGGTCCCCGCTGAGCACCCATGTAATAAATTTAAAAAGGAGGATATGTAGAAAGATAAGGCCTAAAAGGCCTGTGGGGGACTAGCCCCCACCTTTTACAGGGTTCCTATTAGGAGGAGAGAGGAATAAGGAACTTGTAGATAGAATGATAGGCCTAGCCAAGAAGAAAGACAGAAACACAGGATAACTTTGGGAGGACCTGGGTCGATACCCAATGGCCCAGAACTTTATTCAAAAGAGCTTTTTATAATAATGTCCAGGGGTGAGGCAAAAGACCCCCCTTTGCTAGATACAACCAAGTGTAGACCCTTCAAAACACCTGGTACCCAGGCTCATGGTCCAATCATTCTCTTATGCAGCCCTGCTGGTAAAGGAAGTTCAGATCTCACTAGGAAACCTCTGTGAGCTCCCACAGAGGCCAAGAGATGAGCCAACTTGGAATCTGCTTGAGGGCCTGGAAACAGGTGTTGTCAGAAGTCCTGATCTTGCAATGAGAGGCAACCACACAATGTTACCAGATAAGGACACAGCCTGGGTACTGGGAGGAGGGTATATAAGACTCTCCCCATTGCTGAATAAATGAGTCTGTTATTTGCCTTTCACCTGACTCCTGGTGTCTGTGGCGTTGATGCCATGCCTTCTCACCCCTTCCTTTGAGGGAGCCATTAGGACCAGCAACATACACACACACACACACACACACACACACACACACACACGCACGCACGCACGCACACGCACACGCACACGCACACGCACACACACACGTACACACACACACACACACACACACACACACACATTAATACCAATTGTATTTGGTTTTTACCCTAGGTCTCTGGACTATCTAGTCTCTGGTTCTTGGTTAACAGTGTTGGGTATGGGTTCCTTCTTGTAGAGTAGACCTTAAGTCAAATCAGACACTGATTGGCCGTGCCCACAAGTTCTGTTCCACCATTGTCCTAGAATACTTGGCAAGCAGGACAGATTGTAGGTCAAAGGTTTTGTGGCTTGGTTGGTTTCCATGTTTCTCTTTCAGTAGCCTGCAGAGTACCTTCCCTCACCAAGGAGACTAGAATGTAGGGGTGAAGACTTCATGTAGGTACCAATTCAACTTCTCCATATTCAATGAGGTACTGTCCTCCACAATGGAGCTCCTGCTGTCAGTTTGTGGAGAGAAGCCCAGTGTCTTAGCAACAGCATAAATTGTTTGGGTATTTTCATGGGACCCCCTTGACCAAAAACTCAATTAAATGCAACCCAGTCCCACCACTGGAAGCCTTACATGATGGCAAGAGATGGCCAGTTGAGGCTCCCATTACTAGGAATCTTTGTTAGGATCACCTTCATAGATTCCAGGAAGTTTCCACTACACTAGATTTACATATATACATACATACATACACACACACACACACACACACACACACACACACACACACACCTCAAAGGCCAATTCCATCTATTCAAGACAAATGAGAGGGCTTTTTATTTTAAGCATATTTATTAAGAAATGTATCCAATGGCCAGACTGCAACCCACAACTCTAGAGAGGCTAGCTAACAGGAAAAGACCCTAGGAGGGACACATGGATGATCCTACGAAGGAGAAGGGGATGAGATATACATGAACGAACTGGGTGTGGGAGAGGAGTGGGGGATGAGAACACAGGGAAATGGGAGGGTCAAATTGGAACAGGGACAGAGTGGGAGGGCAGGGAGGAAGATACCATGACAGATGAGGACATCATGGGAACAGGAAGAGGCAGGGTGCTGGGGAGGCTCTCGGGAATCCACAAGGATGACCCCACCTTGGTCTGCTGGCAGTGGTCCAGAGGGTGCCTGGACTGGTCTACTCTGGTGACCAGTCTAGCGAATAACCTATCTGTCATCATAGAGCCTTTGTCCAGTGACTGATGGAGGCAGATGCAGAGATCCACAGCCAGGCACCAGGCTGAGCTCCGGGAATCCAATTGATGAGAGAGAGAGGAGGGACTCAGCAGGCGAGGGATGTCAAGATCATGATGGGAGAACATGCAGAGATGACCAGCCACACTAGTGGAAGCCCATGAGCTGTAGACTGGTGGCTGTGGAGCCCCCAAGGGACTGGACTGGGCCCTCTCAATACAGAAGATGGTTGTTTGGCTCAAAATGTTTGGGGGGGTCCCAGGCAGGGGGATCAGTATCCGTCCCTGGTGCATGGGCAGGCTTCTGGGAATCCGGTGCCTGTGATGTGGCACCTTGCACAGCCTTGGTGCAGTGGGAAGAGGCTTGGATCTGCCTAGGCTCAGTGTGCTGGGCTCTGCTGACTCCCCATGGGAGACCTCGATTTGGGGGATGTGGGGATGCAGAGTGGCTTGGGAGAGAGGGCTGGGGGGCAGGAGGAGGGAGGAGGGGGATCTGTAGGTTGTAGGTGGAGTAAGTAGAAAATTTCTTAATAAAGAAAAATGAAAAAAAAGAAATGGGAAACAACAACAAAGAAAAAAGAAATGTATCCAAAAAATATACATCTAAGTTTAAAAAGATACAAATGGTCTATAACATGGCTCCTTTTATATTGCGTATTTTCTTATCATTGTTGTGTATTTTTCTTTGTTTTTAAGATAGTGTCCATCTATGTAACAGGTTGGCCTCACATTTGTGGCAATCTTAGAATTTGTTTTTAGTTGCCAAAAGAAATTCTTCAAGGATTGAAGAGATTCCTATCTAAATATGGTAGGGAAGTGAGAACTAGAACAGGAGACAGTTTGCCCTTCTTGTCATCTTGGCTTCACAATTATGTGATTGTTAAACAACTCACCTAGTTGTTAAAGAATTTCATCTAAGGTCCGGAGGAGGTGGTGCATGCCTTTGACCCAGCACTTGAGAGGCAGAGACAGGTGGATCTCTGAGTTTAAGGCCAGCCTGGTCTTAAGAGTGAGTTTTGCTGGTGTTATATTTAGGAAGTGGTCTCCTGTGCCAATGTGTTCAAGAGTACTTCCTACTTTCTCTTCTATTAAGTTTAGTGTAACTGGATTTATGTTGAGGTCTTTGATCCACTTGGACTTGAGTTTTGTGCATGGTGACAGATATGGATCTATTTGTAATCTTTTACATATTGACATCCAGTTATGCCAGCACCATTTATTGAAGATATTTTCTTTTTTCCATTGTATAGTTTTGGCTTCTTTGTCAAAAATCAAGTGTTCATATGTGTGTGGATTAATGTCAGGGTCTTCAATTCGATTCCATTGGTCTGTATGTTGGTTTTTATGTCAGTACCAAGCTGTTGTTATTACTATAGCTCTATAGTAGAGCTTGAGGTCGGGGATGGTGATGCCTCCAGAGGTTGCTTTATTATACAGGATTCTTAGACCCAAGCTATCCTGGATCTTTTGTTTTTCCATATGAAGTTGAGTATTTTTCTTTCCAAGTCTGTGAAGAATGAAGAATTGTGTTGGGATTTTGATGGAGATTGCATTGAATCTGTAGATTGCTTTTGGTAAATTCGTTTAGTCAGGATTTCTATTTCCAGCATTCCCTCAGTTTGTGTTTTCTTTGTTGTCTCAATTTCAATTTTCAAATCTTGAACGCATTGGCACAGGAGATCACTTCCTAAATATAACACCAGCAGCACAGACACTGAGCACAACAATTAATAAATGGGACCTCTTGAAATTGAGAAGGTTTTGTAGGGCAAAAGATATGGTCAATAAGACAAAAAGACAGCCTACAGAATGGGAAAAGATCTTCACCAACCCCACATCTGACAGAGGACTGATCTCCAAAGTATATAAAGAACTCAAGAAACTAGACATAAAAATACTGAACAATCCAATTAAAAAATGGGCTAAAGAGCTAAACAGAGAACTCTCAAAAGTAGAATCACAAATGGCTGAAAGACATTTAAAGAAATGCTCAACATCCTTAATCATCAGAGAAATGCAAATCAAAACAACTCTGAGATACCACCTTACACCTGTCAGAATGACCATGATCAAAAACACTAATGACAGTCTATGTTGGAGAGGATGCAGAGCAAAGGGAACACTCCTCCACTGTGGGTGGGAATGCAAGCTTGTACAACCACTGTGGAAATCAGTATGGCGGTTTCTCAGAAAATTGGGAATCGATCTACCTCAAGACCCAGCCATACCACTCTTGGGCATACACCCAAGGAATGCTCAATCATACCACAAAGATACATGCTCAACTATGTTCATAGCATCACTATTCGTAATCGCCAGAACCTGGAAACAACCTAGACGCCCATCAACTGAAGAATGGATTAAGAAAATGTGGTACATATACACAATGGAGTACTACACAGCAGGAAAAAACAATGGCATCATGAGGTTTGCAGGCAAATGGATGGAACTAGAAAATATCATCCTGAGTGAGGTAACCCAGACTCAGAAAGACAAACATGGTATGTACTCACTCATAAGTGGATACTAGATATAAAGCAAAGAACAATCAGACTGCAACCCACAGAACCAGAGAGGGTATATAGCAGGGGGAACCCTAGGATGACTGTGGCTTATAATAAGTTTTGGTTTTACTCAATTACTGGGCAAGCCTCAATGAAACATTTCACTATTAGGATAAGAATTTATACTGTATCAAGCTGATAATAGAAAAATAAATAAATAAATAAATAAAAATGGGGGGAAAATGTCAAACAGACAAAAAAAAAAAAGAGTGAGTTCCAGGATAGCCATGGCTACACAGAGAAATCCTGTCTCCAAAAACAAAACAAAACAAATAAAATTAAACTTAAAAAGCAAGCACTCACATCTCCCAACTAGCTTTCTTTCCATCCACACTAAACCCTTTGTTTAGTCTTCTTCCTGTAAAATGATTTTCAAGTTTTTCATCAGAATGGTCCCTCTTCTTCCAGTCTCCCACAAACATTTCAGTGTTCATTTAAAATACAGTTCTGGGGCTAGCAAGGTGACTCAACATATAAAGGGGCCTGCCACCAAGACAGATCACCTGAGCAGAATCTCTGGGACCCAACACAGTAGGAGAGAACTGACTCCCATGGGTGGTCCTCTCACCTCCACACACCTAAGCTGTTCTGTGTGCACACAAACACACACTATAATAGATAGATAGATAGATAGATAGATAGATAGATAGATAGATAGATAGATAGATAAACAGTTTTAAAGTAATAAAATTTAGTTCACTGAACCAAAACTTGAATTATGGATGAGATACAGCCACATTAGAGTGCCACCCAGTCATGGCTTCCCTTACACTGGATGATGTCTTCACTAGTTTTCCTGTTTTGTTTTTTGGTGTTGTATTAGATAGCCATGATAGTCACATGCTGTCAAGAGCACATCAAGTAAAATGCCTAATTTCTTTTCATACTTAAGTGTTAAGTCCGTTTTCTTGACAATTATCCCATCAACCCACCTCTGCCTCCCTCTTCCACCAATACCATCCACCTACATAAATCATCATTAATATTTTCAAACAAATTCAAATCACAAATGAATAAGAACTCTATTGTCTTTTCAATAACTCAGCAAATCTAGAAGGTTCTAAAATATAGTTTATTGTAAAAAATTCACTCTATGCATATTGAACCTTAATTCATTTAAATTTGTAATCGACAAATTACCCTAGACCCTATCCCAGAAAATTGTCTTATTAATTCAGTTTTCCAAAATATTTGTTTTCTAAACATTTCCTGAATATGACCCTCATGTATTTATTTTTGATGTTGATAACAGATATAGATATATTTTATGCATAATCTACCACTTCAACTGCAATATTTCATAGCCTGGAAGAAGCCTAGAGATCTTAAGAACTCATCCCATGAATGTGGAAACTGAAACCTGAGGGGAGGGGTGATTCCCTTGAGGTCTCACAGCTGTATTGTAATAAAGCAGAATTAGGCATGATTTCCCTGCTAGGAGATTTTTCTGGTCCTCTTGGAAGTAGCTGATTCCATGGGGGAAAAAATTGGTTGTAGATTAAAATCAGAAGGGTCCAAAGGACAGATGGATCAGAAACAGATTTACCAGCCTTGGAGAGGGGGCTTTTCAGCTGGTAAGCATGGCTTCACTCCCAGCAGATTAAGAGACTACAGGGAGTCATCCAGAGTGTGTCTAAGTTGTGGTTACTGAAATGTTAATGGTGAATGATATTCTTAACTTCCTTGACATTCTCTAGTTAAAATAACCTTTCAATTCCTAGTAGACATTTTAGGACTAGTCAACATGAAAACATCCATTATTTCATCCCTGTTGGAATTCTTCTCCCATATGAAAAAGACTTTGTCAAAACCACTTTAACACACACACACACACACACACACACACACACACACACACACACACACACACACACAAAAATGTAATAGCTTTTTATACAAGAATGGCTAAATTTAGCCGGCAGGCATCAGGAACACTCATAGGTGACCTGCTCAGATGTACTTCAAGAGAATCTGCTGCGAGGGAGTATGACTGATTGACAACTGCCACACTTTGGAATGACCCAGATTGCTCATGATCTACATTGTCCCTGGGCTGCTTGTGCCAGTGACAGTGAAAGCAGCAACGCTGGAATCAAGCCACTCTGGTCTCCTGTGGCCTCTAACGAGCAGCTTGGCTTGTGTGCTTCCAGATGCCCCATTAAGAGTTCCTCACAACTGCTACTGTGATGCAAGATTCTTCCTGCTCAGTTTCCCTCCTCTTTCATTTTTGTGGGTTTAGGACCTTCATCATGATTGGAAGGCTCCTGCTCATCCTTCAGGGATTTGCTCCAATGAGTCTTTTACTTTTGAGCTTAGGGTTGTACCTCAGTGATAGTAAGTATGCTTAGCATGAGCAGGGCACTGAATTCAACCCCCAAAAGAAAGAACAAACAAACAAAAACCTTTTCATCCAGTCTTACTTGATTCTTAGAAAGATGTGGTGGTTTGAATAAGAAGGGCCCCTAAAGGCGCATATGTTTGAATTCTTAGTCAACAGGGAGTGACATGACACTACTTGAGAAAGATTAGGAGGTGTGGCTTTGTTAGAGGAGGTGTGTCACCGGGGGTGGGCTTTGGGGTTGGCCCTGCCTCTCCCTGCCCGCTGCCTGACCATCCAGATGCAGAACTCTCAGCTCCTTCTCCAGCACCATGTCTGCCTGCACGCTGCCATGCTCTCCACCATGATGATAATGGACTACACCTCTGAAACTATATGCAAGGCCCGATTAAATGCTTTCTTTTCTAAGAGTTGCCATGGTCACGGTGTCTCTGCACAGTGACCGAACAGTGACTACAGCAGAAACCCTGACAAAGCAGCCATTGGTCACAGAGAACTAACGTGTCATGGTAACCATCATTCATCGTCCCTTCACCTAAGTGTAACCCTCTGAGTTAGACTAAGGGTTGTGCCCTAGGATAGGCCATAAATAAGGGAAAGGCCACATAATGCAGTGTGACAGGAAAGTGCATCCCTCCCAAGCTCTAAAGCCCTACTCACAGAAAAGAAGA
>CABHPR010155465.1:0-10656 GCA_902168415.1 Peromyscus melanophrys | reverse complement strand
GGGGAGGTTGGCGAGGTCTGGGCGGGAGCGCTGTCTCCCATGAGCTGTGTGGCGTTATGTAACATCACGAGCTGTGCCATTCAGAACAGGAGCAGGCTTCCTCCCAGGGCTGCTGAGAAAATTGAAGGAAATATACAAAGCAGAAAACGGGGAAGTACAAGTCAGAGCCGAGGTGCCACTTACCACCGTTACTGCCTGACCTGCCGTCACTATCATTTGCCATAACACTCAGGATGTAGCAGTCTCCCTCTCAGCATGAGCCCCTCTCGGGCAGGGGTGAGCAGTCCCCACAGAACTAGTGTTCACCAGCCTTCACTCTGGAGCCCTTCTGTGCCCACAGGACTCCCTTATGATGCTTGGACCTCAGACTTTTAGAAACTACTTTGGTGGGTGTGGTGGTATTGTGTTCCAAAATATTGTGTACCTTAATAAACTTATCTGGGGTCAGAGACAGAACAGCCACAATATTAAACAGAGGTTAGGCAGTGGTAGCATACGCCTTTAATCCTAGCATTCCAGAGACAGAAATCCCTCTGGATCTCTGTGAGTTCAAGGCCACATGGGAAACGGCCAGGCGTGGTGACCCATGCCTTTAATCCCAGAAAGCACGCTTTTAATCCCAGAAAGCACGCCTTCAATCCCAGGGAGTGGTGGTAGAAAGCAGAAAGGTATATAAGGCAGAAACTAGAAGCATTTGGCCTGGAGAAGCATTTGGCCTGGTTAAGCATTCAGGCTTCTAGCAGCAGTTCAACTGAGACCCATTCTGGATGAGGACTCAGAGGCCTCCAGTCTGAGGAAACAAGACCAGCTGAGGATCTGGCAAGGTGAGGAAGCTGTGGCTTGATCTGTCTCTCTGACCTTCCAGTGTTCACCTCAATAACTGGCCTCAGGTTTGATTTTATTAATAAGACTTTTAAGATTCATGCTACAGGTGGGGAAATGCTTCTTCAGTAAAGAATTCTGTCAGGTTGGACCTTGTATCTTGTTGGGTATCTCTCCTAAAGCTCCGAACTCGAGGTATACTCAACGTGGCAGACCAGGAGTGGCTGTGAAGGATTTGAGCCCCAGGGTGAGCTCATACTACTCATTCTCTACCCATCACTACTTAGCTGTGGATTCCAGATCTTTCTGAGCCTCTTTGTCCTCAGCTATGAGATGGGAATACTAGGGATAAAGAGAGGCACAGGACTCAAAATGCTCCCACGAGGTGACATGAGATCTCTATCTAGTTTAGTAGTTAAGGGGTCAAAGTTCGATTATTACTTCAGTATTTTTGGCATCCACATCACTATCGCATTAGGAAGTATTTTTGTAATGCTGAATTCTACCCAATTCTTTTGCTTCCTGTTCACCAAATACATCTGGGTGGCTGTGGGGTGGGGTAGGGGACACTCAGAGCGAGACAAGAATCCCTGCTGCTATTGTGGAATTTACAAAATTTTATTACAGGGTGTATATAGGTAGGGCAATACATGCATTTTAATTTCCAACTGTGGTAGGAATTCCAGGGTATGATTGGCAGGATGAGGAAGTTGAACCCACAAGGGGGAAGTGGCCAGGGTACTTGGCACTGCCAGACCTCTTAGCAACAGGCAGGAGGGATTCAGTCGCAAAAAAAGCTTCCAGAAGCAGGCCCCGCAGTGTCTGGGGAGGTGGCAGACTCTACCAGGGGAGAGGTGGGAGGCTCTTGCAAATGAACCAGAGTTACCCTTTTGAATATTACTTCTCTATGAATATTACTTCTCTAGATTGTCCCATTCCCAGGTAGAACTCATGACCTCAAGCTCAAGACTTTGGGGTCTTTAAAGCTCCCTACCAGACCCAAGAAATGCAAAGCAGGAGCAGAGCTTACTTTCCTCTAGCTCAGGGTGTGAACATGCTCACAACCCTGGTGCATGGGCAGAGAGAAAAGTGCCAGCCTTCCACAGCTCCAGAGAGGGCCAGAGAAACAAATGAAATGCTCATCATGGGCCGGATTCCTTTCTGTATCTTTGCTAGGAGATGGGGAGGGTATAAGAACAAGCAAGCTGTATTTCCAGTAGGTTTTGCAGGCATGGAGGGGGTGGGGTGGCAAGACTCCTATAATCCCCGGGAAGAAAATGGGAAAAGTAAACTTCAACACGGAAAAACTTTGAAACAAGCAATTAACTAGATGGCAGCAGAGGGCACCGAGAGAAAAGATGAAGTACCTGAAATAAATAAGAACTAGGAAGGAAAATGAAAAATGTTCCCAAGGTAAATGGACTGTAATGTGAGGCACTGCACGATAAAGGAGCTATTGTTTAATGCAAAAAAAAAAAAAAAGCAATGAAGGCATCTCACTCAACTTCAAAGTCACCGAGAGAGTCCCAGGCGATGATGCTTAATTGCTGGCTGTAGCAGCCCTTTGTGTTCCCAGCAACGACTGTGCAATTCTGTACCCATCCTCGCAGTTTGCCCGGGAGTACATCTCTACTGAGTGTCACAGGCAGGGGCCCCCTGAAGGCACAAACCTAGTCCCAGAGTACCCAGTCCTCCCTATACATGTCTGGACAGTTTTCTCTTGTTGAATTGGGGACTCCTTTCTGAAATCGAGCTGGAGAGAAAAGCAAGTAGATGCAGAAGACAAGAATTGCACCCCCCCAAACAAACAAAAAACAACAAAAACCAAATCACTGAATGTTTTGTCAGGTGCTGCCACAAGCCTCTGGATGCAGGTGGTGCATCTTCCATGGCAGACTGCTCCCCGCAGGTAGAACAGGCTGGGTTTGCCTGCAATTTCATACTGGTCACACCTGAGTTTCTGGACATCCCCCACAGGATGATCTCTCTCTTCCTGTTGTTCATGGTTCTGCGGCATATACTTCCCAGGCACCTCACCCAACTTGTATGGAATTGTATGGGTTTTTTTTTTTTTTTTCACATTTAAATACAAACACAGGAGTAGTGAGCTGCACACATCTTTATCTTTGCTGCCTTTGTCTTCTCCCAAGCCTGCCTGAAAATGTCACACTCCAGTCAGGACACTTATGACAAGAACCACTTCAAGGAAGAATTTGATGAACAAAATGTGATTTTCAACACTGGTCCCAGTTACTGAGGAACCCATCACAAAACATCCTATGGAATCAAATGTTTCTTCAACCATAGGCTGCAAACCACCACTTCCCCCTATGCCAGCCTCTGAGCAAAACGAATCCTCAGCATCCAGACCAGAGCCCTCCCTGCCAGCCTTCCTGCCTCCTATTAATGATGTGTCCTGGAACACTCTTTGGGAATGGTGTCATTGTCATAACTTGGGTACAGATGGCAAGAAAAATCAAAGTTTGAGACTCCAGAAACACTCATATTCGAAACAACAAAGTCACATTCCTAATACATCTCTTGAGGCCAGAATGAAGCCACTCCCCAAGAAATCCAAGACCGTCAACACAAGACCCGGGCCTCAGGGAAATGGCTAGAACAGGAGAGAGAGGGGTGGTGGCAGAGGTCAAAGTTGTCACTTGAGCCTAGGAGTCTATGTTTGCAGCCTAGGGAAGAACTGCTATGAGAGCGGTTCAGCCTGGGCCTGGGAATCCCCAACCTCTTCCCTCTTCTACAGAGGCCTTCCTATATGATGCAGGTGGTGCATTGTCCATGGCCCACTACTCCCAACAGATAAGTCAGGCTGGGCCTGCCTGCAATTTCACACTGGTTAGACCTGGGTTTCCAGATACTCCCCCAAAGGATGCTCTCTTGTTACCCAGCCTTTCGTTTTCCCATCCCCAGGAGTGGAAGACAATATGCTGTGTCCTGAATGTGTTCAAAACAAGAAGAAGATCGTGAGAAACTTTACAAGAGAGAAGCTGTGCAGGGAATTACAACATATCACCCCTAAATACACTGCCTTAGAGGATGTCTGGGTTCTATTCTGATCTGAAGAGAATAGAAGAAGCAGAGAAAAACTGTGTTCCCTATAATCACTAAAAAACAAAACAAAACAAACAACTTGGACATCAGTCTTCAGAGGTCCCTCCCTCCTGTCTCTATGAGGACAGTGGAGTCTACAGACAACACAGCATCCAACTATCTAACAATGCTCTGCTGAGTCCTAATGTCTTTGGCATCTCCTGATGGCCTTGCATCGGACTTGTTAAATGCTTAGCTATCTAAGAAATGGTTTTGTTTTCATGGGTTGGTCTTGCTGTACTTTTGTTCCAATCTATTGGATCTATTTGTTCCAATTCCAATAATTAATATACAAAAATCTCTGCTTTCCACAAGTTCACTGGGAGAAACAAAAAACCCCATAACAGATCATATCAGAATATAGGCACACAAGGTTGGTTGGTTGTTCATACAGCTGTGAAGGTGGGGGGGGGGATTACAGGAGGAGGGGGAGCCCTGATCAGGATTTAGAAGTGAAAGTGGCCAAACAAGGGAAAATGTCATGTAGCCATCCTCACCTCAGTGGCCTATGTTCTGTCAGAGAACTGCAGCTGTGGTAACAGCAAGAGCAAGGCAATGACCAGAAACGGCTCACAGGCCCCCAGAAGAAGGGGGACTAGGCATCCCAAAACAATCAGGTCTGGACTGGGTTCAATGTGGTTATGTTCAAGTCCACACACAAACAGGTAGTGGAGAACCATGGAAGGGTTTTTAATCATGAGAAGGGCATGAGAAAAGATCAATGTCATTTTGAAGATATCCTCCTTCTGCAAAATGGGTCTGAGTGGGCAGGTCAGAACTGAAAAATAAAGGCCCACAGGAGTCATTGAAGTAAATCCTGGTAAGATAAACTGTCTCCTGAGCATTGTCAGAGGTGCTAAGTAGGTTTGATGACTGGAGACATCAAAAGACACTGGGAACTGTATCTGAGGTAACACAGAATGTGGGGCTAAGGACAGAGAAATCCTGGCTTTCTGGAGCCAAACTGAAGAGTCACTGTGTATTTATTCACTCATTCATTTTTTTTATTTCTTATATGCTTATTGCTGGCTAAAAGCCAATATGAAAGGTAACATACTGTGATTTCAAATGTACGGTATTCTATATATTTGTCAAAACCCACAGAATGTCTAACACAATGAACTCTATACTATAGTCAATATATCAATACTGGCTGGGCAGTGGAGCAAGTATGGGATCCCAACACTCAGTAGGACCACCAGAAGTCATTGCTAGCCTGGTCTACCTCCTAAATTCCGGGCCAACTAGAATTACATAATAAAGCCTTACTTAAAAAAAGTACTTTCTGCTTTACTAATTTGAACCTGCTTCCCCCGCCCCCCCAAAAAAAATCTTTGGAGGGAAAAAGTACACCAAAACAAACCCATTGACAAAATCATTTCCTAGATAAGCATTTAACAAATCCAACACCATTGCTAGACTGAATTGGCCATCTCCTGTGACCAGATTGGTGGTCACAATTGTCACACCACATAGCCTAATTGTCATCAGAGTGGCTTCATCCAGAAACTGATGGAAACAGATAAAGACCCATAGCTAAACATTAGGCAAAGTTGAAGGAATCCCACAGAAGAAAAAGGGTTGTAGGAGCTAGAGGGGTTGAGGACACAACAAGAAAACTCAGAGTCAACCAACCTGGGTTCATAGAGGCTCACAGAGACTGAACAGACAACCAGAGAGCCTGGATGGGGCTAACCTAGGCACTCTACATATATGTGACAGTTGATAGGAGTCCCACAAGAGGACCAAGCTAACAGTGGGAACAGGAGCTGTCTCTAACTCTTATACTGGCTTTTGGGACCCTATTCCTCATGTTGGATTGCCTTGCTCAGCTTTAATACATGGGGAGGTGCTTAGTCTTACTGCAACTTGATATGCCATGTTTTGTTGATACCCATGGGAGGCCTGCCCTTTTCTGAATAGAAATGGAGGAGTAGATGGGGGAAGGAGAGGGGAGGTGTGCTGGAAGAGACTGAGAGGAGGGAGGGAAAACTGGCCAGGATGTAAATATTTTTTTTAATACACCAAGTCCAACTCAAGGCCATTGGGAGATACCAAAGACCTTAGAACTCAGCAGAGCATTATTAGATAGCTGGGTGCTGATTTGTCTGTAGACTCCACTGTCCTCATAGAGACAGGAGGGAGGGACCTCTGAAGACTACTGTCCAGGTTTTTTTTTGTTTTTTAGTGATTATAGGGAACACAATTTTTCTCTACTACTTCTATTCTCTTCAGATCAGAATAGAACCCAGACATCCTCTAAGGCAGTGTATTTAGGGGTGATATGTTGTAATTCCCTGCACAGCTTCTCTCTTGTAAAGTTTCTCATGATCTTCTTCTTGTTTTGAACACATTCAGGACACAGCATATTGTCTTCCACTCCTGGGGATGGGAAAACGAAAGGCTGGGTAACAAGAGAGCATCCTTTGGGGGAGTATCTGGAAACCCAGGTCTAACCAGTGTGAAATTGCAGGCAGGCCCAGCCTGACTTATCTGTTGGGAGTAGTGGGCCATGGACAATGCACCACCTGCATCATATAGGAAGGCCTCTGTAGAAGAGGGAAGAGGTTGGGGATTCCCAGGCCCAGGCTGAACCGCTCTCATAGCAGTTCTTCCCTAGGCTGCAAACATAGACTCCTAGGCTCAAGTGACAACTTTGACCTCTGCCACCACCCCTCTCTCTCCTGTTCTAGCCATTTCCCTGAGGCCCGGGTCTTGTGTTGACGGTCTTGGATTTCTTGGGGAGTGGCTTCATTCTGGCCTCAAGAGATGTATTAGGAATGTGACTTTGTTGTTTCGAATATGAGTGTTTCTGGAGTCTCAAACTTTGATTTTTCTTGCCATCTGTACCCAAGTTATGACAATGACACCATTCCCAAAGAGTGTTCCAGGACACATCATTAATAGGAGGCAGGAAGGCTGGCAGGGAGGGCTCTGGTCTGGATGCTGAGGATTCGTTTTGCTCAGAGGCTGGCATAGGGGGAAGTGGTGGTTTGCAGCCTATGGTTGAAGAAACATTTGATTCCATAGGATGTTTTGTGATGGGTTCCTCAGTAACTGGGACCAGTGTTGAAAATCACATTTTGTTCATCAAATTCTTCCTTGAAGTGGTTCTTGTCATAAGTGTCCTGACTGGAGTGTGACATTTTCAGGCAGGCTTGGGAGAAGACAAAGGCAGCAAAGATAAAGATGTGTGCAGCTCACTACTCCTGTGTTTGTATTTAAATGTGAAAAAAAAACATACAATTTCATACAGGTTGGGTGAGGTGTCTGGGAAGTATATGCCATAGAAGAACCATGAATATTCAGAATATAATCTCTTTGTTTGAGTAGTAGGGTGGGCTTGTGATGCACCTCACAGGGCCTAATGCAGAGAAAACAGAGGCACTCAAAAAAAGTACATGAAAATGGGAAAACTTGAAACTTTAAGGTCCCCTAGTATGTTAAGAACCACCCCTTCCCATCTGATGTAACTCTAAATAAAGGAAAAATTTGAAGTTATTCTCGTGAATTTTCACCTTTATAATGTGCAATGACCAGTGACAGATAGACTGGATATACAATACACAATTGCACTTGGGTGGTTCCCCTATTGTCTGGTAGAACACAGAACTTCTGACTAACTTGATATCTGCTGATCTGCCTCTCCAGTGTGCACTCCTCATTCTTCTCAGCCCCTGGAAGCTGCTATCCTAACTCTAATTCCTATAGAGTTCTAGTCTGAATTTCTATCGATGTTTTCTAGTCTACATGTGAGTGATAAACATCTAGAACTTGTCTTTCCATGTCCGGTTGGTCTCACTGGGCAGTGGTCTCCAGTTCCTTCCATGAAAAGCATTTCAAACATTTTGTGACTGGATAACACTCCATTGTGTGTTAGCCACTGCTTCTCAGTTGACGAACACTGGGTTGACTCCTCTGAGTGTTAACAATGCAACAGTGAACATGGCAGTGTGGCCATCTCCTTGTTTTAGTTTCCTTTGGACCCAGTAAGTCCTACGGCCCCCCCCCCCCCCCCGCCACACCAGATAAGGTGCTATTGGCAATTGATAGCAAACAGGGATGGAGTGGGGGTGGATTCTTTAAGGGTGTGGTCCCTTGTAAGTCAATCAAGCTTCAGTTGAAGACCACATATCTAAGAGTACATGGGCAGCACAAAGTGGATTTGATGGGTTGTGTGGATGGGAAGGGGAGAATATCCGATCACAAACCTCTCCCACTCTGTGGCTTGTTTCTTCACTCTGGCTGTTTTCCTATTACGCAGAATTTATCTCTTTGCTTTAGTTTTACATTTTAGAGTCTTGTCCCTCTCCCCAGGAAAAACAAAAACAACTTTGCCTGCTCCATTGTCCATTACATTTTCTCTATTTTTGCTTACATTTTCATAATTTCTGGTGTCTTGATATTTTAACACATTTTGAATAGCTGTTATAACCAGTGAAACATTGGGATCTAGTTTAATTCTTCTGCATGTGGATACCCATCTGTGCAGCAATTACAGAAAAGACTCCCCTCTAGTGGACTCTCCTACATTTGAGCATCAGTTGGCTATAGACAAAAGGGTTTACATCTGGTTGCTCTTTTCTTCTGTTGAGCTATGTGTCTGAATTCACACTAATAGTGGGATGCTTTGATTATTATAGCTTTGTAGCATACTTTCAAATCTAGTATGCCTTCTGCTTTTTTGTTTTGCTTTTAGTCAAGTTGGTTTGTGATTTGTGTGTGTGGGGTGAGGGTGCGAGAGGGTATTTCTACGCCAACTTGGATTGTTTTTGCTAGTTCTGAGAAGGATGATATTGATAATTTGATAAGAACGTATTAAATATAGATTAATCTGGGTAGTATGGATAAGTAATGGAAATTTTAAATATAAACAGAGCCTTAATAAACTACAAACACAGGAGTCGTGAGCTGCAGACATTGTCTTTGCTGCCTTTGTCTTCTCCTAAGCCTGCCTGAAAATGTCACACTCCAGTTAGAACACTTATGACAAGAACCACTTCAAGGGAGAATTTGATGAGAAAAAATGTGATTTTTAAATGCTGGTCCTAGTTACTGAGGAGCCCACCACAGAACATCCTATGAAATCAAATGTCTCTTTAACCATAAGCTGCAAACCACAAGCTCTTTATGCCCGGAGCTGTGCAGCAAAGGTTGCCACTTCATATGTTCATGGCCATGTCCTGGCCTTGGCATATATCACCCAGGAGCCTGGGAGCTCAGAGGGGACAGCAGACTTTGGGGCTCATTTGGGTGGCCAGTTGACTCAAACATATTTTGAATAAGAGTTATGTTGACATTCATTTGCTAAATACCCTTCATGGGGATCTCTCCACACAAATCCTAGAGAGAATGGTCTGAATGGAACAGATGCGTGGGAAATCTGGGACCTAGAAATGCAGGAGGCAGGCCTCTGCATGGTCTTAGCTTGTTTTCATCTATGAATGCGTGTACTCAACAAATGTACTGTGGATGGGGCTCTTGCGTATCCTACCTACTGTAGTAGTCATGATATGGCCTAATAGGGTTCTGAGGACGTGGTAGAATATTTGAGTCTGGCTTTGAGGAAAGACTACAAATTTACCAGGTGGATAAGGTGTGGAAGATGTAGAAAAGCAAAGAATTTACTTAGCAAAATCAAGTTTTAATATTTTTTTTATCTGGGTCCAAAAGCCTTGTCCACAGGGGTGGAACCTTGAACACCTTGCTGAGGAGAAAGACCCATGTTGTGCATCTGTCCTCTAGGTGTGGCATGGCTACCATTGTCTTAGAATTGGAGCAGCTATCATTACCCACAATTTTTACAAGCTTGGGTCCACTTTGTCCCCATGGGAAGAGAAGCCGGTTTGGGATTCCCCACTCTCTAGGATATATGGGGACAGCAGTTTCTAGGGGTGTTCCTCAATGGTATGACTGCCAGTGAGCCATGCATGCTCCTGTATGAAAGCCACAACCATCCTCCTCAACGAAGCCCAACAAGCTCACTGGTTCTCCAAGCTGGATGTAGCTGGAATCACTCTTGCTCTGTGTGGCTTCTCTGTCTGAGGTGAGGACAAGTGGCCCTCACTTAGGAAGAGTCATTCAACAAGCATGTGCTGACTGAAAACAACCCTGCCAGTTGGAGAGACGGATCCTGAGTGCAGATGTTTAGAACAGCCCTTGGATCGGCCTATCTGGAAGGAAGAGTGTAGGGGGTGACTATACTAAGGATGGAGGTGAAGCTGAGACCCTCACTGTTCTCCCAGGTGATGAGGAAGCAGCTGGGTGGGTGACAACATAGACCACATATGAAGGTGTGGTAGAGGTCAGCTTTCTCACTGCCTTAGCTCCCAAACTCAGATGTAATTCTCTAGAGCCGGTTGAGTTTCCTCAGTCTCCAGCCCCTCCAGGTTCTTCAGGGTAGTCAGTGTAGGAAGAGTCATCCTTTTAGACCCCTACTCAACCCTGTCATTCTCGAGTTTCATTTACCCTCTTTTTCATCCTAAAGGTGTCTTCTCTCAAGAAACACACCCAAGCCAGTGGTACGAGGGCTGGCTACTGACCACAAATTAAGATGGGGCTTAGGGTGAAGGGTCAAATCCCACTTGGATGACAATGAGGACCCTTAGCCCTGACAAGCAGCATGGTAGCACACATGCTGCAGCAATGTGATTTTTTTTTTTTCCTGAGACAGAGTTTCTCTGTGTCATTTTGGTGCCTGTCCTGGATCTTGCTTTGTAGACCAGGCTG
>CABHPR010155464.1:7523-49744 GCA_902168415.1 Peromyscus melanophrys | reverse complement strand
AAAAAATAATAAAAAAGAAAATAGCAGAAAAGGAAATTCCAAAGAAAAATAATATGTTATAAAGAAGCAATGTTGTGTTGTATATATTTAGGGTGTTACTTTGTGGAAACATTGTTATATGTGTTTATTTTTATTGTATGTGTTTGTATATACATACTATATTATATATAAATACATTTAATGTGGCTTTATAGTCAAAACTCTGATAACCATAGTTGTGCATTGTAAGAATTCTGAGGTAATAATCACCGTTTCCAATATAGTATGTCTAATACCTACCAATAAGGAGCATATGAATAAAGCAAGGACCAAATGACAGGAGTGTTCCATATGTGGTGCTAAAGATCAAAATAACAAAGGAATCTAAATTCAGGGGCATGCTTGGTTTTAAATTGAGTTAGGAGATGTCAGGTGATTCGAATAGAACAACCACATCACAGATCATGAAGGCTGGACTAAGCATGAGGATTTGAAAGGTGAGCCTCTTCTAGATCCAGATGTTTAAGGAGCAGACACATCCTCATTGCTTCATTCATCTTCTGGGTTGTCCATTTTCTGATGGCTCACACTCACACCCTTACAAAATATAGTGGTGTTAAATAAAAGTTTAGCAACCTGTGAGAGAAGAATCATTGGCTGAGATACCCTCAGATAATCAATGTAATATTGGGTTAAGTTCATTTCATTTTTGAAATTTCAGAGAAGGAAGAATGTTGCAGGGTTATCTTCCATGACCATCACTGTGGTTATAATTTATCTGTGTCCCCCAAATAAAATTTATCTGATGATCAGAGGATAAAGGTCAGCCATTATTAGTAAAAACTGAAGTCAAGCAATGTTAGCACACGCCCTTAATCTGTCTGTATGTCTGTGAGTGCAAGGCCATACTAGGGAACAGAGCCAAGCGTGGTGACACACGCCTTTAGTCCCAGTACCAACCATAGAGACTGGGAGGTCTGTACAGACAGGCAATGGCAAGGAAGTGAGGTAGCTGGGCTAAGAGCTAATGAGAGGGCAGAAGAGCAAGGCAGTAATGGCTCAGGTAGACAGGAAGTAGCACTTTGGAAGCCGTAGCATGGTGAAGTAAGGTTAGCTGGTAGCTATTCCTGTTTCCCTGATTTCTAAGGCTTTCATCCCTATATTTGGCTCTGTGTTTTTTATTTAATAAGACCGCTTAGAAATTCATCTCCACATCACACTAGGCAATCTGGCACAATGTGAGCAGGCAGACATTGCAGGGATGACCTGTTTCTGCGTTTATCCAGAAGACATCTTTGAGTCCCTTATTGCTAACACCACTCCTATTACTTACTACTGCTGGATCCCTGTTGCAGGCACCTTCCTACCTGGTCCCTTTGGCCACACTGCCAACATTTCAAAGTCAAGGGCTCTGATTGTGCTGTCTTTAAGCTTCCTTATACCATCCTATTTCCATGTGGATAAAGGAGATTACAGGACTGGTAGAGTGTATGCTGTGCTTGAGGCCTTGGGTATTACCACCAATAAATAAATCAATAAATAGCCCCCCCTGAGTACCTAAGACATAGTAGGAGCTCTATAAGTATTACTTTAGTATTGAATTTTAATGTAACAATTTTAACAATTTACCAAGATAAAAGATTAGAATATTTTAAAACATTGATGATTTTTATGTATTCCAGCACAAATAAGATACCTATGATGGTACATTGTCACATTTTGTGTGGTTGGTATCACCACTGTAATGAAATGAAAAAATAAGAAGATCTGCCTTTAGAGTAGTGGTATTGCCACCTACCACTGTAACATTAATGGGACTCCAGGCTCTATTTAAAATATAAACCAATCTGTTAACTCTTGGCATGGCCTTGGAGGTGGGTGTGACTAGCAATCATTATGGAAAGTAGAGTTAAGTTTAAGAAAAGCAGAACAACATACAACTCCAAACATTCTAGCATCAACCAACAATTGGTCACTAATCATGGAAAATCAATTTTATAGGAAAAGTAAGATTAAGCTAACCAATGTTATCCCCTAAGATTAAAAGTCTTCTCTAGATCCAAGATCAAAATTGAATGTGTTCTGAGGACACTTGCCTGCATTGTAACATTTCATTTAAGGCTGTTAAACACAAACAGATATTCTCGAAAAATTAGATTCTATATTTTGTTTCATTTCTCATTGTTACAACCATTTGGGTTATTTTTCCTTTCATTTAGTTACTAGAAGAGGCGACTATTTTGTAATGTGAAGATTACCAAATATTATAACAGCTGAAGAAGAGATAATTACAATTAAGAAAATCCATTGAGAAACTGTGGTATTAAGTTTGCTTTTCTGTGGCCTTTACTTAACTCTCTTGTGCCTTCTTACAGCCAGAATTCGTCTCTGCAAAAGTTATTCTTAATTAGTTTCTTAATCAGGAATTTCTAAATTGTAGATAATCATGTATGTTTTCTATTTATTTAGAAGAAAATACAATGAAGTTTTTAGACAACCCACTTTACTTCTTCGCCCCAGATAAAAACTGGTTACCTACTCAATATCCACAATTATAAATACATTATTTAAAATAATAAACCTGACTTAACTGTAAGCAAAAAGGCATGAATATGTTGCTGTGAATATTACTTTTTTAATTTGTAATATTGTTTAATCTAGTATCACTTGTAAGTACTCTCTTATAATTGTGAGATGGCTCCCAAGAATTTGAAAATGAGGGAAAAGGAATTCCAGCTGAGAGTTCATTAAATCATCTGTTAATGAGTTCATGAAAAGCCCCAGAGGGGATAAAAGAGATGTAGGGCAATTATTCTTTGATCGTATTAACATATCTATAGAAAGCACATATTAATCTTCAAAAGCAGGTGGTAGGATGGTCACCTTATGAAAATAGAAGAAAATAATATAGACTCTGAGAAAGATTTGTCAGTGTTCTTTTACAGATACTTAAATTAGTATTCCCTGAGTGATTTTAGCTTATATCATGTGATAGCCAAGTAAGTCTATTTTTGTCTTCAATGCTTAAATTATGTTTTAATATATTTTGTAGACATGTCAGTATGTGTGAATATATGCAAGCACAGCTTCTTAGAGTCAGTAGTTTCTTTCCACCATACGAGTGCAGGAATCGAACACAGACTCAAGTGCCCTTACCTACTCACCTCTGTTGCTGGCCCCAATTAACTCCAATTTGAAGATGGCTGAATTTTTTTTCTTTGGTTCTGATTCTAAGTTCACACAGTAGGCAATAATTTTGAAATAGATTGATTGTCAGAGACAAAGATCACGGGTAAACCTTGTCCACATGATATTCTTCTCTACGTAAAGCAGTTGCCTCACATACATTGTCACTCAGTATTCATGACACTCAGGATGAACTAAAATATCCTTAGGATACTGGAACTGTATGAATCTACTGTGTAGTTGGTTTGTTTGTTTGTTTACTCTTTGGGGGCCCACAACCCAGCTCCCAAATGAATACACAGAGACTTATTCTTACTTACGAATAGGCAGCCTTAGCTTGGCTTGTTTCTAGCCAGCTTTTCTAACTTGAATTATCTTGCATCTCTTCTTCCACGTTTTGCCTCTGAGATTTTTTACTTTTCTTTATTCTATATATCTTTCTTCCCCTCTTACTCCATGGCTGGCTGTATGGCTGGGTGTCTGTGTGTCTGGCCCTTGGTTCCTTCCTCTCCTCCTTCTCTCACTCCTCACTCCCCCTCTTCTCTACTCTGGAGCCTAGATTTCTCCTCCTATTTATTCTCTCTTACAGGCAGCTCTGTCTAGGCCTCCCCCGCCTACCTATTGGCCATTCAGATCTTTACTAGATAAACCAGGTGTTTTAGACAGGCTAAATGACACAGCTTTACGGAGTTAAACAAATGCAACACAAAATAATGCAACAGACCTTTGTGTCATTAAACAAATATTCTCAACATCAACAAATCTAACACATCTTAAACTGATATTTCACAACACTACTCTTTTTGTTTTACAGTTACCATTTGTAGAAACTCAACCATCATTTCATATATAGCCATCTTTCCAAAGCACATTTTCCCAAAATTCTATCTATATGCTTTTCCCCACTGAGAAAATTCTTGAATCTCTCTTGATGCTGATATCAATACTCTTTAGAATTTTCCTCTCACAGAACAAATCCTTCATGATACTCTCATTCTGATTCCACCTGAACAAATGTTTTTCCATGTTGATAATGAAATACTCATGTTACATTAATATAAAGGAATTTAGTATCCCTTCTATTATTTTGGTTAGATGTGTTTATCTATTATCTCTTTGAAACATGTGAGTACAAATATACTTCATTTTGATACTCAAAATTTTCAGCATATTCTTGTCACAGTTTGTCAATAATGTATTTTGGCAACTACACTTTTTGAGGGAAGAAAATTAGAAAAAGGAAGAGAGAATAAGAATGTTATTGCTTGAGAAGGTTCAAGATATTACCATTTAACCATTTAAATTTCATTCATCCCTACCTCTGTCTTTCTCTGTTTCTTTCTCTCCTTTCCTCTCTCCCTCCATGTCCTCCAAAATTCAAAGACAAGTTCATTGGTTGTGATTAATCCTTATCTAATTATTATCTTGTTCTATTTATGGCTTATTGTGGCATCTAGAATTACACGCTTATGATATTTGCTTTGAGGATTTGGAGTTAATTTTTAAGAGTAGATTTATTTTCTTATAGAGGTTTAGTCAAGTATTTTATTTTTATATAAGAAATTGTTTTAAGGGCTAATGAATTTGCCCAGTGGGTACAGGCAAGATAATAATTTGAGTTTAATCCATGAGCACCGTATAATAAAAGGAGAAAATAAACTCCCACATATTATTCTCTTGTCTGCATTCATATATGCTCCCCTTACATACAATAAATAAATTTAAAAAATGAAGTTAAAAAGAAAACTGTTTTGAAGACATTAGTTTTTCTTATAAGTGGAAATTCTTAAATACTGTCCATGGTAAACATATATTTATTTGGTCATATATTAATTTGATCAATAATTAATTAAAATAAATGTTTTTTCTAAGATACTCTATATATTTTGTTATTTTTATTTTATGAAAGTTATGAAAAAGTATAAATGATATTTTTTATTTTCAAATATTTTTATCTTTTTTGGACTTTTTTAAAATAGAGATAGAGAGGGATTTCTGTTACATTCTCCCTGTATGTTTTATGAAATAAAGATATATTTCCCTTACGGTAGCTACACTTACTAAAGAAGGAAAAAAAGTGTTTTCATTATGTAAGAATTAATTTTGTTTTAGTGTTCCCAGTGGCTTAATGAGTTCTTACAAAGTAGTTGATAAAAGGATTAATAAATCATTGAAGTAAGGAAAATGTTTATTTTTTCCCCACTTGTTACGCTACTAGTTGCATTTGGAAAGAATACTACCATTTGAATCTTGGAGGGGACTTGTTGAGCATATACCGTGAGCATAGTCATCATCTTCTGTGGCTGCTCTGGCCAAAGGCCTCAGACTGGATAGCACACATCAGTGTTCATATGGTGTAGAAACTGGAGGCTTGAGATTGTGGGAAAACATGCTTGGGTTCTAGGGGGGGGGCCTTCCTGGCTTTCAGATGGTTATTGAGCTTACATAGTTTTTTTCCTTTGTTCATCTAATTGTTCTCTTTTTTAAAACCTCTTTTTTGTTGTTGTTTCTAAATAAATGTTAATCTCAAAGCGGTGGACTTTAAACTTGTGATTCCCTATACTGAATCTAAACCCCAGTGCCATCCTCCAATATAAACTCGAATTTTATGTCTTAAATATAAGAATTTTAATGGGTCGCAAGCATATACTTTGTGAAATGAGCTATGATTGTTTTTGTAGATTTAGTCATCATCCTGTAAGTCTCAGCTGTCCTCTTGAAGTCAGATGTGGACATTGGAAGGTGATAAACATAATAAAGGTAGTGTGTGTTGTCACTGAAACATTAAGGGTACTGTAGTACACCTCCTCCAATTCAATACAGTTGCCTGGGAAGAATTCCAGACCTCACTGAATGTATGTGAACTATTCATAGTGATTTTTCACATGGAAGCTATGAACTGTGCTACTGCATAGCTATTTTCTTAGTATAAACTATACAATTATGTTTATTTTAGGTTTTTTGTCAATCATTGCTATGGAAAATTTGGGAAAATAAAGAGCTATATTGAACATAAAATGAAGAGTGAGGTAACCCAACATGGGGAATAAGTTCCCAAAAGCCAGTTCAAGTGCTAGGGACAGGTCCTGATCCCATGGCTAGGAGCCCCACAAACACCAAGCTGTGCAACTGGCACACACATGCAGAGGGCCTAGGTCCATCCCATGCAGGCTCCTGAACTGTTGGTCCAGGGTCCTTGAGCTCCCAGAGCGCAGGTCAGCTGTCTCTGCAGGGGGAGGAGCTTGGACAGGCCTCACTTTGATGTGCGATGCTTTGTGGAGGCCATGGGAGGCCTGTTTCTTTCTGAATGGTGACAGAGGAGGAGGGAATTGGGCGGGTAGAGGGGCAAGAGGGAATGATAGGAGAGGAGGGAGGGGAAGTGTGATTGGGATGTAAAATAAATGAAAAATTTTAATTAATTAAATAAATAAATGAAGAGCAAGAGACAGAAGAACTACAGAACTGGCAAGAGAATGATGTAAATTAGAGGAAAATGGTTTTTGTTTCAATATGTGTTTTGTTTCTTTATAAAAGTCATGCTTTTGTAATACAGAAATATGAAACTTCAGGATAATTTGTTATCTATTAATTCCTATTTGTAAAATTAGGCTATACTGTCTTTAATTAACAAGATGAATGTTGCTAATGATCTTTGGCATACAAACACATCTCTGACTTTAAGTGCCTTTCAACTGTATGTTCTAAAGCAAGATGCCCTTTTTAGAGATCTCCCTGATGCAGAGAATTTTATGTAGCAAACTGTAGGGAGCATAGCAAGCCCTGAGTGAGTGCAGTCCTGAGTGGATGTGTGTTGTTGACATAGACAAGTCCAATACAGTAGCCTCAGACCCTTGGGAAAATAGTAAAACCTTCCCCCCAAGTGAGGCTCAGAGCAGTGAGTGGCAAAGCCTTCCTCTGGTCCAGGTGTGAATGATGATAGAGTATTCGGAAATTATTCCACAGTAGCTTTCTCCCTCTGGATATTAATGTCCTGTAGACTGCTCTAATTTGAGAAATCCGTGGAGTCTATTTAATGAGCAAATGAATTTATTTGGGGGTTAACTCACTACCATGGAGATTTATGGTAGGGTGCAGGAAAGCTGAGCTATGTCCCATGCTGATTTGCCTGGTCCAATATCTCAATAGCCAGTACCACAAAGAGACTAAGAGAGAACTGCCTATGTACATCCCAGGTCTTCAGGGTTCCAAGTGGCCACGCCCGGCATGTACTTCAGGGTCACAGGCAGCTGTAACAGTTACCTGTTCCCTCACTAGAGGCGGTGCTTTAAAGTCATAGCTAGAGCAGCTACCCACTACACTGCTCTCCTACAGAAACTGTATCATATTGACATTAACTGAATGCATCTCCTTGACTCAGATTAACTGAATGCATCTCCTTGACCCTATACCATAAACCCTGCTCCCTTCTTTATCTATATGTAATAATGCTGCCTCCTTGTTCAGCTGTATACAATAAACCCAAGGGAATATAATAAACACATTGAGATTCTGGGGTCCTGTAATTTCTCTATCAGAGACTAGAACTGTTCAATCACATCTTATCTGTATATCTGTGTGTTTGTCTGTTTTTCCTTCCCTCATTGCCCCATTTAAGTCTATCCCGGAGCCATGCTGAATGTCACAGCAAAGCAACTTTAGAAGCAACACAACTAAAATTTATATCAAATTTAATTTGCTCCCGATCTTCTCTCTGAATTGTGCAAGGAATAGCCAGTACAATTGTGTTCTCAATTCAACAGACAAAACTTTGTTTACTTCTCCTACTCATTCCTAATTAGTTAAACTCATATTAGTCAATACTGTAAATTAAGTCACAAATTTGCACATAGAAAAACCAATACTAGTGCACCAATTAACTTAAATCTCAAATATTGTAATCCTTTCAGTATAATTTTAAGGATATTTACTGTGAGCACATAAGAAAAAAAAGTTTTTAAACAAAGTTTGAATAAATCGACTTTCTTATCTCCAAATATGTAAAGAATACTGATGTGTATTATCATGATTAGCCTTGCAATGCCACCTGGTGTGCAGATGGGATGAACATTACACATCAGAGACTGTTCACACCCTGCCCACCACAGCCACACTCCCATGACAGGAAGTTAGCAGATGTTCATTTTGCTTGTGTGAATGAGATAAATTGTGTATCCAACTTTCAATTCATGGAGTTAAGTTGATATTTGAGTAATGATTCATAATTATGTCCATGTCTCAGCAATTTGTGGGAATACAGTGACATTTAATGAGGATTTGCTTTACTCAGTCTCCAAGTTCTTAATGTGCGCTTCTAACTTTTCTTTGATTTTAAACAAAACTTTACATGATAGTTTCATTTAATTCTTTCTTTTTTAAGATTTTTTTCTTTATTAAGATTTTTTTTTATTTATTTTACATACCCACCACAGATCCCCTCTCTTCCCTCCACCTGCTCCCCACCCCCAGCCTACTCCTGAACCCACCCACCCCCATTCCCTCCTCCAAAAAGGTAAAGAGTCCCATGGGGAGTCTTCAGAGCCTGGTACATTCAGTTGAGGCAGTGCTAAGCCCCTCCCCCTGCACCAAGGCTGTGTGAGGTGTCCCACCGTAGGTAGTGGGCTCCAAAAAGCCAGGTCATGCACCAGGGATAGATCCTGATCCTACTGCCAGGGGCCTTTTAAGTAGACCAAGCTACACAAGTGTCTTGCTTATGTAGAGGGCCCAGTTCAGGCTCCACAGGAAGAGCAATGAAAGAGATATCTTGATAGAGGGAGACATCATGGGGATAGGGAGAAACCTGGTGCTAGGGAAGTTCCCAGGAATCTACAAGGATGATCCCACCTTAGACTACTAGCAATAGTGGAGGTGATGCCTGAGCTAGCTTACCCCAGTAACCAGATTGGTGAATACCCTAACTGTCATCATAGAGCCTTCATCTCATTACTGATGGAAGCAGATGCAGAGATCCACAACCAAGCACCAGGCTGAGCTCCAGTCCAGTCAAAGAGGGGGAAGAGGGATTCTATGAGCAAGGGGCATCAAGATCATGATGGGGAAGCCTACAGAGACAACTGTACCAAGCTAGTGGGAATTCATTTAATTCTTAATGAATGTATTTCACTGATAATTGATCAATGCCAAAATACCACTTCAAAATAAGTAACATGTAATCACTTTTACCTTGTTCTTTTTACTTTCCCATATATTAGAAGCATCTCCCATATAGATAGCAGTGCATAAAAGTTACAGATTTTTAAAAAGAATATATTCTTAGAATATGATAAAATAATTTTAGTATAACTAAATACAGTTTTTGTACAGGTAAATACAATATACCCATCAGCTGCATTTTTTGACTAAGGTTTGGACATATGTTCTTTTTAAACTCTCACAATATATTTGATGCTTAGCCTATTCTCATAGTATCTCTACTCCCCCACCCCACACCGTGTGTGTATATACGTGATCTTATATAACTTTTTGAAATAACAGAATGTGTATTTGAATAAAGGGCCCTTTGAAACCCTGTGAACCCAACTAATAAACAATAAACTAAGTTAGCATAGCCTATTTAATGTTTAAAAATTGAACTGTATCCTCTCTTTAACATGAAAATTAATTCATTAAAAATTGGAATAGTTGGACACATTGTCAAATGCCTCTAGTCCCTGCATTTGGGAGGCGAAGGCAGGCAAGCGTGGAGCCAACATAGGCCACCAAGAGAGTTCCAAGTAACCCAAGGACACAAAATAAGAGCCTCTGTCAAAAAGGATAACACAGATTTAAATGAACTAAACAACATAAAATCTTCTGGACATGATAAGGCCAGTGCATTCATAAACTCACAGCAGCAATGGCTACTTGCAGAAAAACTATACAAGATCAAGTAGGGATGGGGAGGCAATCGTGTGCAGCCAACCCTAGCTGAAGAGCTGTTGGCTGTTGATGGCTACTGGGGGAGGAAATGTCAGTTTTATTCAGAGGTTTGGTCACTGGTAGGTTGCAGATGGTCCAGTGGATGGCCCTACAGCTTTGAACATAGGGGCTACACTAACTGGAACCAGTGGTGTATTATAAAAAAGAAATCTTTAAGTTGAGAGGCAATTCTGGGGATGGGAACTTGCAGGAGATGGAGTGACAGCATTAGTAGAGGGTGGATGTAACAATATTTAAAACATTGTACACACATATGAAAATCTCAGAGAATAAATTAAAAATACTAAATATAAAAAGAGATGAAAAATGTCTTAATTGAGTATTTTGGTAGCATTTATTATACCATCTTACCGTGCTACAGTAGCATCTATTTATCCCCAAATATGTTTTTACAGAGCAAAATTATAACTACCCACTACTTTAATTCATCCAGCTACCATAGGCTAATAAAGTGTCTTATTGTTGTTAACATTCAGTTCTTAAAACTCTACCTTCTAACAGTTGTCAGAATTCCCTTGATGCTTTACTGTTGTTACATTTTTATGTACCAGGAGCCACTCCACTGTTACACGATTTGGATATTGTAAATAAAGTTTCTGTGGACATGAATATATAATTATTTCCTCAGGTCCCAGTATTCATTTATTTGAATATATATCAAATAAATATAATAATATCAAATAATAAATATAAAAATAAATGATCCCAACAATATTGTATTTTCTGCATTGTTATCATACTGTTCTCTATAGAAGCTGCACCATTTCACCTCCACTCATAATTCATGAGTTCTAATTTCTCTACATAATTGTCAATATAGTTCTAATTTTTGGTAGTGCCATCCTAATAAGAATGAAATAGTATAAATTATATTTATTTTGTTATTACATAATGTGCATTATCTACAGAAGCTTGCAGTGATGTGATTTTATATACATGTGATATATATGTGTGTGTATTTTGTATATAATAGGTATATATATATATATACATACATATATATGTGTGTGTGTGTGTGTGTGTGTGTGTGTGTGTGTGTGTATGTGTAGCTAGAGTTTTCCTGCCTGGCCCATAGTCAGGACAAATCTCTCTCACCTGCCAGTCCCACAGCCGCTCAGACCCAACCAAGTAAACACACAGAGACTTATGTTGCTTACAAACTATATGGCCATGGCAGGCTTCTTGCTAACTGTTCCTATATCTTAAATTAACCCATTTCTATTAATCTATAAGTTGCCACATGGCTTGTGGTTTACCGGTATCTTTACATGTTGCTTGTCATGGCAGCGTCTGGCAGCGTCTGGCAGCATCTTTCTGCCTCAGCTTTCAACTTCCCAGAATTCTCTATCCTTGTCCCGCCTATACTTCCTGCCTGGCTACTGGCCAATCAGTGTTTTATTTATTAACCAATCAGAGCAACACATTTAACATACAGAACATCCCACAGCATATATATATATATATATATATATATATATATATATATATATATATATACTTATGAGTGTAAAATTGTCAGGCTGTATTAGCGAATAAAGCTACCTCCCATAAAGATTAATTGATATGTGCTTTTGTGATTGTATGAAGCCTTTAATTTGATTGTAAGTCAAAGATATGAAGAGAGAAGGCTAAACTGATTCATCCTGAGGATCAGTATGGAAAAAGCAATGCTACAGAGGAATATTAAGACACAGATGTCACATTGCTTCTGAATTTCTGACAGTTCTCTCCAATATTATCTACTAAGAGAAAAGACAGCAAATATTGCATGTTGTGTGTAACATATGTAACTATAATCTCTAACTTTGTAGTGTAAAAACAAATGTAGGCTATATACAAACAGATAACTCTGTACATTAGTAAAACCAAACTTGAAAATATCTATGAGGGCAGAGTTGGTCAGCAGGCTATGCATCAATGGGTTACTTAAGAACATTGGGTGGTCACACTTTTTACATGGTTAAGAAAACTGTTTATAGGAAAATATGTGTCGAATATAAATCAGACTAACTTTTATGTCATCACATTAACTTTTTGCATGAATATAATTCATCTTAAATTGATTTGAGACTATGCATCTCTATATAGAATATTATCTAAGGAAACCAATAGATGGCCTGCGTCAGAAGTAGAAGCCATATTCGGTGTCATTTTGTTTATGTTTTTTTATTGTTGTTGTTGTTTGTTTTTTGGGTTTTTTTTTTACTATTACTGCTTTAAAATAGCCCAAGTGGATGACCATGTTTTAGTGTTGAATTAAGTACCTGGGCTCCTCATATCTTGCCTATGAGGTTAACAAATTGCTTACACAAAAAGTGTATCTAACACACTTCTTTAAATGGTGCTGTGCTTGTGTTCATTTTTACACTAATAAAGCCATGTTTTATTCTTTTCTAGGATATAAAGTTTTATTTTTTAAGTAAATCTTTAGTAAATAAGTTCCAATTTGATTCCATAGTCAAAAAATAAAAGTAAAAACACATACACAAGTAAAAATCACAAAAAGAAATAAGTGAGAATCGAAATGATTGGCTTTGTATTACTTTATTGGCAGATATAAAGATATATCAGAAACATAATTATTTTCAGTTTCACTTTTATCTTCAATTTTGGTAAGGAAAAAAGGAAACACAGACAAATGTGTGTGTGTTTATAGGTATTAACACACACACACACACACACACACACACACACACACACACACACACACGGTGGTCTTTGTGTCTAGGCTAGGACCTGAGCTTCAAAGCCTTCTCAACGTTTTAACTTTTGCTCTCGTTCTCAATTCCTCTTCACAGATTCTAACAATTATCTCCTTCCTCCTCTTTACTGTTTTGTTTGCTTAAGAATTTGATACATCCCTATAATGTGTTTGGGTCAAATCAACCCATCACTCTCTCCTCTTTAACTCTTACAATACCTCCTACCACTTCACTGTCCCAATTTCATGTACTCTCTCTCTTTTTTTTTTTTTTTTTAACTCAACGAGTCCATTTAGTCATTCCAGTATGGGCATGGTTTTAGGGTTATCCACTGGAACATGGCTAGCCTATGGGTCAAATCAAAGAACAATGACTCTAAACAAGATCAAGCTAGTCATTAGCCTATCATGGATGGAGAGAAGCTGACAAAGTTCTACCCAAGCTGAGGAGCTAGGACAAGCAATTACCATTTTGACCAGGAAGTTACAAACACTGTCCAAACTATAGTTCCTTTTACTGTCAGTGCTTAAGGATGTAAAATATGGATTATTTACAGTATATAGTATATATATATATATATATCATGCTTTTATATGTTTATTAATCATCTCAATATATATTAGACAAAAGCATATTGGTTGTGAAAATATGTATTAAAGTCTTCATGAAATGTGTTTGCTAATAAGTTAATGAGAGCTAGACTCATTCGAATATGACATAAATATAAAAGTGGATAGTGAATAGGATTTGTGTTTTTTTCCTAAGTGTAATGTAATATGATAGGTAACAATACATATCTACAAAACGTTTGTAATTTAAATACCTTTTATTCCTTCTTTGAAATACATCCAATTAAAGGGCTGATTTATTTTTTTTCTCTTTGTTACGTTAGACTCCTTTCCTTTTTTGTTTGTTTGTCTCTAAGAAGACTAACCAAGAATGGAGTGAAATAAAAGTAAGAAAGCTCAAGTTATTGAGAACAAGTGGTTACTTACAGCAAACATCACCTCAGAACCACTCAATGCCCACAGCTCTACTCAGTACATGACCTATCCCAATGGTCTGACACCTCCTAGAGTCTCTATTACAATTTTGACTTCATTTACACAGTTGCACAAATAGCCCAGAAGGAGCTTAATTCAGGGAACCTGATCCTGCTATACACTGACCAACCTCAACAGCTTTCTTGAACCTTGGTTCAAGCCTTAATGATTCTACAGTTAATGCATCTTTAATGCTTATAAACCATAACAACATAAATGATCTCAGATTTTGCTGTCAGCTTGAGATGTAGCCTGACTCCCTTGGACTTTGATTATGGGGCTTCAGAGTTTCTTCATATTTGGACATGAAAAAAACACTTCCCTAAGCAGTGATTTTTCTAATAGGACAACCTAAGGGCTCTTTTTATGTGCCCTCCTTCTAAAGGAATGCTTTTAGAATGATTTTACTGGATACTTCTATAGACAGGGTCTTAATTTCAAGGCACTTTCCTTATTGTTCAAGTGAAAAGCTTATAATTTCTCTTTAATGGCACATTTGTCTTACCAATTACAGCCACTCTGCTTTTATTTACTCCCTCTGCAGTTTGACTGGCTCCAAACCCCTTTCCTCCCCAACTGCATAGTTTTAATGAGCTTTTGCCACACTTTTTGTCCTCTCACTGTAAATCTGGTGAAATGCAGTGAGCAGTAACCATGCCACAGTCTGGATGCTATGGTATCTTGAAATTTCTGTTGCTAATTGAATTACTGTATTACTCAAATTCACTTTACTCAGACTTTCAAGATACAAATTATAGACAAATTAATTGCCATCATTCAACAACACTAACCTCTAGCTCAAATCATAATGGAATTCTTATCCTCTTCTGAGACTTCATGAACATAATTTTTACACCTTTCTCTCAGCATGCTTGTCTTCAGAATTACCACCAGAATGGTTATAAAGCTATAATTATAACGCTCTGAAATTTCTATCATTCAAAGTTCCAAACTCTTTCACATTCCCTCTACTGTCCACCTTTAAAGGACTAAGAAGTACATAGATTTATTACAACAGTGGCTCTACTTCTGGTACATATTTTATATATTTCCTGTTTTTTTTCTTGTTACTGTGACCAGACACCTTATAGATGCAAGAATTTATTTCTTCTCAGAGTTTGAAAGAGTACGATGCTCCATCATGGTTGGGATATTATGGCAGCTAGAATCTATCCATGGTGGCAGGCGTCTCCTGCAGGATTTATTGCACTGCAATGATCTAGGAAGCATAGACAGTTTGGGCTAGAAGTGGGGTTCAGCTATAACCTTTATGCCCTCGCCTAGTAACTCATCTCCTATGGCTTGGTCTTGCCTCCTTATGATTTCTTTCTTTCTTTTTCAAGACAGGGTTTCTCTGTGTAGCTTTGTGCCTTTCTTGGAACTCACTCTGTAGCCCAGGCTGGCCTCGAACTCACAGAGATCCTTCTGGCTCTGCCTCCCGAGTCCTGGGATTAAAGGCGTGCGCCATCACCGCCCGGCTTCCTTATGATTTCAAAACATCCCAAGACAGCACTGCCAAGTGAGGACCCATGAATCAGTTGTCACATTTCATATTTAAACCATAGCAATATGTAACAGTAAGATTTTGAAGTCTTTGCTTAGCCTGGCAGGAGTTCAATATCTAGTTTATTTCTTGTTCATTATTCATTGTAAGAGATAAGGGATTTTGATGGCACTATGGATATAGATTGAGAAAAAGACAGATATTGGGATATTTTATATTGTGGCTATTGCAACAATTTAGGCAATAAAAAATTTTAATTAGACTATTTGAAAGTAAGAAATACATATATTTAATATGATATATAGTATTATATATAAGTTATATAATGTTATATGTTATGGTGTATGATTTATACACACACATATGTGTGTATATATATATAAAATGGGAAGTATTGGCACAATATTTGATGTGGTAAGATAATGATAGAAATAAGAAGTAGCATGTGAATGAAAAGATAAGGTCTAGGTACAAGCTGAGAATGTCTTTAACACTTCTTTTGACCAACTGTATGGATAGTGATGATTATTTATCAACTGAACCAAATGTGTTAAAATTATGAGATAGAAACTTTCTGACTCCATATTTGGAATTCCCATGGCATCCTGGCATTATGAGCCAATAAGTCCTTGGGTATACTTTATTTGTTCTGGAAATCAGATGAGAAATCTGGATAGAAGAGGATGCTCTATTGCCAGTAGCTATAAGTTTTAGCAAAAGACTCCCAAATCCCCAAGCCAATAAATCTTAAACCTAGTCAGATTTAGTCAATATACTACCCATAATAGCTCTTGGGAGTAATAGCAATAATATGCATTATCTTTTCTCTGAAGTTGTCATGTGCTAGCATTTTAAAAATGACAGTCAAAAGCATTACCTTGTAGAAATTCATGAAGTCATAGACTTGATGAAATTATGTATTGGGTCTTCATATTTACCTTAGGTGGAGTGAGACTACCACAGCCCACTGAAATTGCCTCATGGACAAACTCCATAGCATATGACGTTCAAACACATTGCAATAAGCATATTTGAAATGCATGCTAAAGGTTATTAGGCCAACAAGACATACTCATAGTTTAGTTTTTAATTTTGTAATTGCTGCATTCTTTTATGCCACAGCATCAATAGCATTTATTAATTAAATGCTTTTCTATGATCAGAGCAGTCTTTACAAAGCAGCAGAGAATAAGCTATGTTATCATTCACGGTGACAGAATGTGCTAACATTATATTTTAGTGTCAGGTGGTTGGTTTGCAGTGCTGTATTGTTGAATGAAATTGATCTGGTTATCATTACTAAAGAGTTTATACCAGACATTTGTCATGCGTGAGAATACACACACTTTAAGAAAAATTCTGTGCTGTACATGTATGTAAGCATGCATAAATTAGGAAAAATCTTTTACTTTAAAAATATTACCTTAATGTCTTTAAGAACAACTTTCTTAATAAGTGACATATATTTTATATCATGACCATTGTTGAAAATGAGATTGGAATGTACTGCTTTATCATTTATCAACACAGTTCTGGAATAGGAGAAATCAATACCTGCAGCAGGTTTCTTCCTGTATGGTTTGGTTATACTTTTTATAATTTTCTGTTTAGCAAAATATTATACTAATGAATATTCTCAAAGTATATTTTACAGCTGTTAGATTGGTCTCTAAAATTAAGATTTTTTTTTTACATAGTCAGATATCAATGTCACATTCTTCATGGTTTATCAGAAGATAGACATTCTGCATTTTGGGAACATAAAATTGGTTTCACAGTTTAAGTCTCCATAGTGTGAAATAACTGAACATATATTTTCTACTTCTCCAGGTTCATAGTTCATAAAATAAAAAGAGGAAAAATTGCACCAGACCTCTAATTCATGGTTTCTATTTGCCTTTTTACACAAACCTAACATTTATTGAAAATTCTTAAGTATTGTTACACTGGATTTTTTTCTTTCCCAACATTGTAACTTTTTGAAATCTATTCAGTATATATAGAATTAGTAAATTACATTCATACAAGAAAATAGGAGAGAAAGAGAAAAGAAACAAACTTAATTCTTTAAAAGAGCTGCTTCCCTGAAATGGTAAAATCTTCTGTTAGAACTATGTACCTTTCAGTTGAAAATGATAGACACTTTTCTCATCAAGTTTGTTTTCAGAGAAAGGTCTTTTCTCAGGGATAATAGGATGCTAAAGGGATTTGGGGATCCTGTGGGAATGCTTAGCATATCTAGCCATTCAGCCCAATTCAGACAAGGAAGAGGACAATGAACATTTAAATGCAGGCTTGTTGACCACTAATTTGACCTCTCTCTCTCCTTTCTTTAAAGCTCTTTTTTTAATTTTTAAAATTACAATTTAATCACAACATTTCTTCCTTCTCTTTCTTCTCACCAAGAACTCCCTTATACTTTTCTATACTGTCCTTCAAATTCATGGCTTCTTTTTTTAGTACTAATTGTTGCTCCATGCATATACATATATGTATGTACATATATGCATATGTGCATTCATAAACCATACCTGGTCAGTCTGTATAATGTTATTTGTATTATGATTTCAGGGCTAACCATTTGTTATTGGACAATCAATGAATGTACTCTTCCCTGGGGAAGACCTCTCCTCCTCTATTCATGAGTATAAGGAAAATGAAAAGTCTTTCATGAGTTTGTTTTAGAGATTCATAATTTCTCTAGGTTAGAAAAAGATTTATGATTATCACATACTAATGATTGTTTGTTTATCCATTTGTTTCTGAGGCAGATTATCACTCTGTAGCCTGGAGTGGCTTAAAACCCTCCATATAGCCCAGAATGGCTTCATACTACTTCAATCCTCTTGTGTCAGGCTCCCAAGTGCTAGAAGTACAGATATATGCCACTGCATAGGAAATATTTTGAAATACTAATTTTTTAATATAAAGTTCTGAATCTAATTTGTGGAGTTTATTTTGGGTGACTTTTTGAAAGAATATTAAAGGCTCTGTCAATAACTTGATCAACTGGAGAAAAAGGGTGGTAGCTCCATTATTCTAGGAGGTACACTTATTGCTTTAGGCAGTTTTAGTTTCAAAAGTTTCACCTATTTTGTTATCTATTGTACTGTAAAATGTCAAATTGTCATTACTCTTCAGTACCTGAGATCTTTGCCTATACTCTTCCAGGAACAACTCCATTTTCTCATTGGCTCTTGTTCAAAGTTCACTACTAACCCCATGTACTTCACTATCTATGCCAATTAAAATACTGAAGAAACTACCCCAGGTTGTGCATGTAGTTTTATCTCAGTCCACTGTGTTTCTGCAGAAACCAAGAACTGTTTCTTTTCCAGCACCCCACAGAATTTCAAATAACAGTTAAGGTAGAAACAAAAGGTGACAAGTAATTGAAGGGCAGGGAAACGCTGAGAAGTTTTCATGATTTCTCTCAGTGAATGTTTTACTAGGGAAATTTGAACATATTCTGTCATTAGGTAAAGAACTAAGCAAGAAACCAGAGTGTGAGATGCTGATCAATGCAAGAAGGGTAAAAGGAAATTTAAGAGGAAGAGGCAGGCATTGACTTCTGCAATTTGTGAAGAAATTTTCTTCCCATAGATAGAATGATAGTTTGGTGAAGATAGAAAATAATGTAAAGTTGGGACCTGTTGCTCAAGTGAATACATCATGCTTACTGTGTAGTTAATGAAGGAGAAAGGCTGGTGTGCCTCCCAGCAGGATAATGTGACCAGCCTGGTGGGGAGAGGCTGGTGAATGTAGAGGATTCAAGACAGCAAGAGACAGAGGTGGGAAACTGGTATGGGGGGTGGGAGAGAGAGACTGAGACTCTACGGGAGGTTTATAGAACAACAACAATAAAACTACACAAAACATACAGAAATACAGACCCGGATATTACATTTATCTTTACCAAAGTTTGCATGTATGGTGGATCTTAACTCCTCTTTGCATTTATGGAGTAGAAAGACTCAAAGAATAAAATAAAGAAGTTGGTTAAGACAGAGGCAGCAAATAGAATGCTCTTATTTTCAGTTTTATTGTCGAGTTATAGTGAAGGCACAGAGCTGGAGGTACAAAGGCTTGCCCCACTCCCTAGAATAGCATAAACCAACCAAATAGATAAAAAACAAATGTCTGTAGGATGAAATAAAAGTATTAGTGCTTCTTACAATAAAAATTGTGATTATTTACTAAATGGATGTTCTAGGAATATAAATAAGACCAACCCATAAGGCTGGCTTGAGCCAGTTTCTTCTAGCTAAGCTATTCTTAGGTTGTAATTAGTTGGCTTGAAAAGGATTTAATTTTATCCAGCCATTAAATAGCCTCATTTAGTAAATTATTATATCAAGCATATTATTTGCTAAAATACAAGAACAGTAGCATTTTAACAAATTATCAGTCCTAAGGAACAACTTACATTTTGGTTAAATGTAATGATAGCATCAGGCACAGCTCCATTAGAGTATATTACTATCAGAAAAGCTGCAGGGTCTTTTATAAGTCTAAAAATTAAAGAGGAATTAATCCTTACTCATATTGTGTTATCAAAGCTTCGTAGACTAAGCTTATTTGAAAATCGGTTGACCATGTGAATATTCAGTGCTTATGCATAATGAGGTAGAAATGGAGGAGATGAGGGTGAATGAGGAAGGAGAAGGAGAGCAGGAAAATGTGTATAAAGTTTAACAGGAATTTCCAGGCCAGCTCAGGCAGTAAAATGCATGTCACACACACATAGAAACCAGAGTTCAATCCCTAAAACCATACAAAAATGAAAGTGGTCATAATCCTCATACTGGAGAAGCAGACACGAGGCTCCCTGAGGCTCTCTGGCTGACCATCCTGTCCTCATTTGTGAGTTCAGATCCCAATGAGAGACCCTGTCTCATAAACCAAAGTGAATCCTGTCTGAGGAAGGACATCTGACATTAACCACTTTTCTTCACATGCAGACACACATCTGTGTACCTATATGCTTATATACATCTTTATGCATAATCAAATGTGCTAAGATGTGTATACACACATACACACACACACACACACACATGCACACACACACACACACACACACACACACACACACACACAAACAACTGTTCAAAAAAGATCCACATAATTCAGTGCTTATTCAAAGTTCTTGAAGTTCTTTTCTGAGTATAATTTTACATAGTCTAGGGCATCTGCATGCCATTTCATAATTGAAAAAAATTAAGCAAGTAGAAAATTTTACTTGCTGCTTTGAGGAATGAGGTAATTAATTTTAAGCTAAGCCTTTAGGCCCAAAATTCTATCATAGAAAAACCAAGTTCTGATTTCTGACAAAGACTTAATTAGCCATATGCTGAAGAATACAAGTTCACTATACATGTTGTGGAAATGATTCCCTGTTATGGACAGATCTTTCCAACTGTAACTATCTAGATCAGCAGTTTTCAACCTATGACTCTGACCCCTTTGGGGTTGCAGGTATCAGATATCCTTCATATCATATATTTACATTGTGATTCATAACAGTAGCAAAATTACTGTTATGAAGTATCAATGAAAATAATTTTATGGCTGTGTTTACCACAACATGAGGAACTATACGAAAGGGTTGTAGCATTAGGAATGTTGAGAACCACTGCCCTAGATCAACATTGATCACCAAAAGATTTCCAATGCTAAATATGTGGGAGTTACTCCCCATCCACTTCATTTTCACAGAGTGTACTTTGTAACATAAAAATGATCATTACAACCTTTCCTCAAAATTTCCAGAAGGTATATTTATTGGTTGTTAAAATTTCAGTGATGGGGAAAACATGTTCCTCAACTTCATGAAGATCAAGGCTTCACTAGGTTCAAAGTGACCCAATCCCAACTCTGTAACCATATATACATATACATATATATATATATATATATATATATATATATATATATATATATATATATATATATATATATATGTAGTCATGGGAAGAATGATGTCCCTATGATGTGAATGTTCAGTATTACTGAAATGACTTCAATATTGAGAGAAACCATGGAAGAGTTCCCAGAGACTTGTCAGAGAGTCAGGTGCCTTTCATGAATTGAAAGGTGATCTGGACAGAGCAGAGAAGGTGAAGTGGGGTGTGACGCCAGGCTGATGGAAGAAGTTCAATGGACTGGGCTGTAAGCACTCGGTGATATATTGTGGCTGGGGTTGATAACTCACTGATAGTTGCAGTTGTCAGCTACAGAGTCTGGTGGGACATAGGTCACAGGGATTGCATGGCATGCTGTACAGGATGAATGTGTACACCATTGAATAAGGAAAATCATCACAAGGTTTTCAGCTTTTTGGACTTATGAATGACAAGATTGGATTTGTGGAGATGTGGCTGCTGTGGGAGGCTAAGATGTGGTCCAGGTAAGAGATAATTAGACTGGTGAACTGGGCAAGCAAATTAATTCATTAATATTTAGTTCTAAATGCTCAAGGAGTTTTTTCTTGTAATTTCATGCCAGGAACTTTAATAAGAACACTGGAAAATAAATGAGCATTTAATATGTAGTTATTTGAATTATATACTCTTAAACTCCAGTGGCTTTGGGATTTCAAAATTGTAGTAATATCTGGGTGCATGGAATTAAGCATATTATTATAAAAGCAAGTCAAAATCACTGCTTTCAACTAAACAAGGCAGCATTTCCCCAGAATTGACAGTTTTGAATGATAAGCTGATCAGCATATGAAAATTATGTGAGATTATTTCTATAATGTGTTTCAAAACATTTTTCATATTCATTTCCTTGAATATTCAAAATCATTAGGAAATGTATACTTAGAAATGTAGAGAAGATTAATTTATAAAACTAAAAGTAAACATAATGACTTATTTAAGTGCTTAATAGAGCATTAACAGAATAGAATTCTGGGAAAATCCAGCAAAGTATTTTCTTGGTTTTGTTTTTCAGCCTTGTTTGCTGCAAGCTTAGAGTGCTCTCTGAAGAATAAAATTGGTATCTTCTTAGGACTAGGGATGTGTGTTTGAGTCGCTGAGGCTTTCCAGGGGTGTCTTTCAACCATAAGTCATTTCATAAGCATTTGAATTTGCACATGAACTGCAAAAGCAAAAATTTTTATTTTTTTGTGCTTGCTTGGTACTAATTCTAATAAGATGATGTTTGTTGCTAGAAGATTTGGAGAATGGGCTCTAAAAAGAATTTAGGAGACAACAATCCTTTATAATTTCTCTTATATGATACAATGTGCATATAGTCTCCAGCTCATTATAAATATATTTTTTTAAGTTGGAAGACCATATCTATGTTGACTTGTCAGTTTTCTGCTACCATTACAAAGACAAAATCAGTGCATATCTGTTTATCTGGACATCTGTGATGCCTGTTACAGACTCATTCCTTTTCTCTCATCTCATATTTACAAAAGATATTAAAACTAAGATGTCTATTAATGGATTATTTGGCAAAATAGTAAGGTAATAAATCAAAATGGAATTTTATCCAGCCAGAAAGAATGAAATTATGCCATTGTAGGAAAATGGATAGAACTAGAAATCATCATGTTAAGTGAAGGAAGCTAGGCTCAAATGTTGCATGCTTTCTCTGAATTCTCATTTTTAAATTTTATATATGTATAATAGTTATAGATAGCACAGCTCTATAGTTGATATGGCTTATTAAATTATATATAATTATGTAATATACTGTCTAGTATGTTAAGATAGTATATATATTCTGTTTGTCCATGAGAAGAAAGTAGAAGTTAGTCCATTTGGGACCAGTGAGGGGGGAAAAAAGAAAAAAAAGATACTAGGGAATGAACATAAGCAAAGCACATGACACACATGTGTAAAACAGTCATAAAAACTCCCATCAATTTATACAATTAATACACAACAGATAAATCAGCTGCTTAGTCATAATGGTAGTAATGTGTTGTCACTGACTGAGCCTATCTAAACATTGTCCAAAAGTAATTTAGTTTCATGTGAAAAAAAGTATTGTCAGCCCAGAAAATAACAAGAGTGAGGCAAATCATGATTAGAAAAATACATGTTAAACTGCTCAGTGATGCCACCCAACTGTTTCAGTTAGGGTTCCTATTGACCATGGCAATTCTTATAAAGGAAAAACATTTAAGTGGGGTGGCTTACATTTTCAGAGGTTCAGTCCATTATCATCATGGTGTAACGCGGTGCTGTGCAGGCACAGATAGTGCTGGGGGAAGTGGTCAAATGTCCTACATCTTGGCTTGCAGGCAACAGGAAGTAGTCTGAAACACTGGGCGTGGCTTGAGCACATATGAAACCCTAAAGTGTGCCTCCACAGTGACACATTTCCTCCAACAAGATTATACCTATTCCAAGAAGGCCACACCTCCTCCTAATAGTGCCATTCCCTTTGGGTGACATTTTCTTTCAAACCACCACACCACTTAAGACTATGTATGCTAGCCCTGAGAGGTTTCATTTAAAAAAAATAAACAGATAACAAACCTCACAAACTGGAAAGCAGGTGAGCACATAAGACCTTAGGAAAGAGAATCCTGAACTAACTGAGAAGGTTGAACATGTGCTACAGAACCCACTTACTTATTTCAAGGCTGGTGATGCCAGGTGGTTGTGGAAGTAAGAGTGGAGACAGGGTTGAACACCTCAGGATCTGTGCAGTTTGTTAAGAAGGAGCCAGACCCCTTGATTCCTCTATTCACTTAGAAAATCTGGAGAAGTCCATTGATCAGTGGGGTGGGCAAACCTTTGCCTTGACTGGAGGACACAGGCAGTCTAATGAAGACTGGAAGAGGGGAGCAAGTAGATTTCTACATTCCTCAGTCTGCAAGCTCTCCCTCTCCTGTGTTTCTCTGAGCTCCTGGAGCAGCTACTGTGTATTTAGAACACGGAGGTCACAGTTGGACATCTGTGCCATAATACTTGTGATTTGGACTTGTACTAGATATCAATAGCAACTGTAAAATGGCACACTAAAATATAACTGGGAATATGGCAGGATCAGAGCCCAAGAAACTTTCTAATTCTGAGGAATCTATGAAATACGTGAAATTCTCATTTGAACAGAAGAAATGATTATTTGTTCCCATAGTTCTTTAAATTAAAACTTGAGAAATAATCCAGGCATGGCAGTGCACACCTTTATTTTTTGCACTCTGGGTAGGCAGAGGCAGATGGGTCTCTATGAGTTCCAGGCCTGACTGGTCTATATAGTGAGTTCTAGGCACCTAAGGCTATATAGTTGGGACTCTGTTTCAAACAAAGCAAAGAATCAAACAAACAAACTTGAGAAAAAAAAATGTGTTCTGCCCTGCTTTTTAATTTCCAATGTGTGCTAATTCTTTTTCAGCTGTATTATCCTGCAAATAATGAACAGTTCATGGTAAGAAATAAATAGTTTTACTTTTTGTTTTATGGTGCAGGGTTCTTACCTCAGGGACATTGTATATACTAGTCAAATACTCTATTACTGATCTACTCCCTCAGCCCATCATCTTTCTTTTAACCACTTCATAATACAAGGTGCTATGAGTACATCAGGATTCAGGTATATGCAGTGTTTAGTTTCCGATACTCAGTGTCTGTGGACAGGGCTGAAATGCCGATGTTTCTGTGTATGTCTATCTGTGTTTTACAGTTGACTTCTACTCTAAAAACGATTGTCTTTTTTTAAAAAAATTAAATTATCAAAGTTTTGTTTTCCTTGAAAAATGAATTTTAGAAAACAATTTGCTGAAAAATAAAATAAGCATACAAAACTCCAGGAATGACTCTTTCTAGCTTCAGAGTTAGGATGCTAGGTGTACTTCAGCCTATTGTGTTAAGTGTAAGTCTCTCACACTTATATCCATAGACACCTAGATGCACAGGCTCATGTACACCTCGTACTTCCCACACATGACTCTGACAGCTGAAATAGCAGTTACATTGTGCCAGTCTGGGGTTCATTTTAGTGTTCAAACATCAAAATTATCCATCTATTATATTAGATTATCTCAGTTGCCTTAGAGAAGCAAGAGATCAGATATTATAATCACATTTTTCTGTTATATTTGGACCTATACAAATTTATGAATGGCATCGCTACACATTCTATTGGTTTTTTTTTTTTTGAGAATATTGGGTTCCATAACAAAGGAAAAGAGTTATAAACTGTAGCTGGTACTGTGATTCATTATTATACTCATGTGTGGAAAGCCCCCAGTATTGATCATGGCTAGACAATGAACTTCAGACTTTACTGAGTTCTGATGCTAATTTGACTCCATAATTATGTTTTCAACTCATGCCCATAATTCTGTATTTAAAGGTTTACTTATTTTACAAAAGGACAATATGTTATACTTGAAATTAAATGCATGTTTTTTTAGCAAGCTTAAACTTACAGGTTTATCACCCATTTAAAATCTATCATAACACTATCTTTTCTCACAACCAGGTGAGAGAAATAAGTACAACAAATGGAACAGGAATAAAAAGAGAGACATTGAGAAGATTAAAAAAAGAAACATCAGTATAGAAGGAAGAAAGCAATTGTTAATGCATAGGCAACTCTGATATATTTTATATTCAATCACTTGTCCAATTTTTAACAATTATATTTGTCCAGGGACTATCCTAGAGAACCAATATAGAATGTGTTCATTCTCTTCCTAGAGAAATGTGTTGTTTTCAGGGAACAAAAATATAATAATCTTGTGTGGTGAGATTTCTCTGGTGGTATAATTGCTTATCACAAGCCTGAAAACCTGAGCTCAATCCTGGGATACACATGGTAGAAGACTGACTAATGCAAGTTGTCTTCTAACCCCTACATGCTTCTTCGTGCTCTCTCTCTCTCTCTCTCTCTCTCTCTCTCTCTCTCTCTCTCTCTCTCTTTCACACACATACACACACACACACACACACACACACACACACACACACAGCCCCACACACACATACACTCAAAACAAGCAATTTAAATTTATGCTCTAGAGCAAAAATGGAGAATAGAGAAGTTGTCGAGATGACCATCATGTGGGCTGCATTTTGAATCTTGTGAGTTAGACAGAAAATGTGAAGCTAGTTTGTTAGAGGTAGAGAAGATAGTGCCCATCATCATAGAGATTCGAAAGAACCAGACAATTCTGAAAACTAAGACAAGTTCCATGGCATTTGCCCCAGATTACATTTTCAGGGGGTGAAATGTAAGTGACACTAGATAGGGCCTAAGAACAGGAAGGACATTGCCATGGGTAGTATGTATGAGGCTAAGAAGTTTTTGGAGTTTGGGGTCTTCCCAGAGGCCATGAAAAGGTGTATGAGTTTATTGATTGATATTATCAGGGTACTCCCTTAGGTTTACCTGTTCATCAGTATTCCCAAACAAATGGAGTAACCCTGCCTTGTCTGCTCTTGAATCAATGTTTGGTAGGTTGAGTTGAGGCCTTAGTTCAGTGTTCATGTAGCTTTCTTACTGACTTTGAATCCTTCATATTTTGATGTGTTTAATTCTCATGGAAGAATTCATGTGATTTTTGTAATACATTGTAAAGGAGAGAGTCATATTATATCATAAGTATAGCTTTTTTGTGCCTAAGTTAATGGAGAGATAGTTAAATAAATATTCACTAAAGGTATTTATTAGTAGTGGAAGAACAAAATATTTATGAAGCATTAATTTGTGCTCAATTTTTTGTCTATCTCATTTTCTATCGTCAGGGCTGATTTTGGTTGAAAATTGTCTTTGACTTTCTGCTCCTTCCTCCCGTCGGGCCCCCTCTTCCCTCCCCCCTCTGTCTCTCTGTCTCTGTTTCTGTCTCTGTCTCTCTCCCACTCTCTCCTTCTCCCCCCAATAAAGCTCTAAAAAGTTAAAAAAAAAAGAAAAGAAAATTATCTTTGAGATTAGAGTTGTTGGCCAAAAGGGATGAACAACTTGAGACCACTTTCATTTGTTTTATTTTGCAATTTGAACAGGAATGTGTCTGCTGAAAATTTCTCTTGTAGTGTCTATATAGTGCTGGGGATGTCTTTCTCTATGCTGTGAATGTGTTGCTCTGACTGATTGATAAATAAAATGCTGATTGGAGCCAGGCGGTGGTGGCACACGCCTTTAATCCCAGCACTCGGGAGGCAGAGCCAGGTGGATCTCTGTGAATTCGAGGCCAGCCTGGGCTACAGAGTGAGTTCCAGGAAAGGTGCAAAGCTACACAGAGAAACCCTGTCTTGAAAAACCAAAAAAAAAAAAAAAATGCTGATTGACCAGTAGCCAGGCAGGAAGTATAGTGTAGGTTGATAAGCAGAGAGGAGAATTCTGGGAAGTGGAAGGCTGAGTCAGGAGACACTGCCAGCCACCGCCACCATGAGAAGCAAGATGTAAAGTACCGGTAAGCCACAAGCCATGTGGCAACTTATAAATTAATAGAAATTGGTTAATTTAAGATATAAGAACTAGATAGTAAGAAGCCTGTCACAGCCATAGAGTTTATAAGTAATATAAGTCTCTGAGTGTTTACTTGGGTGTAAGTGGCTGTGGGCCCTAGGGGGACTGGAGAAAACTCCAACTAGAAAATGGTACTGGGCTGTTTTGAAGGCAGTAAAGAAATATAGGTTATGTCAGTTGTCTTTTCTTAAGTTATAAGATGTTTGCAGGTTCACTCAGGTTACTTATGATCCATGTAATCATCTGTGATTCTTTATTGTACAAGAATACCCATGTTTATAATATATTTCTTTACAGAAGAAAAAGGGTGAGAAATACTTTATAGTTGACTCTAACATTGCTCCTTTTTCTTTTGGTGTGCTTAAAACTTACAGCAGGTAGATAAATTGCCTTTCATTGTCCCTTGAAATGATTTTAATAGCTTAAGCTAAATTTAAAATACATACGCACACACTCACCTGCATGTGTGTTCTAGAAGTCTGATGTGTTAGATATATTCACAGAATCAGCTTATATTACACATTTATTATTATGGACCTAATTTAAATGGATATTATTACCACATTCATTTGGCATTTTAGAAATCCAGTTTGATTTCACTCAGGACAAAGCAATAAAGAATTCAGAAAATATAATACCATTTATAATTTTTTTTCTGCAAAATCCATTATACTGCTGGAGGTTTCCTTTTTCTAAAATGCTAGCAGGGACTACTGTGGGGTCAGGGACTAAGCAGTGAGTGAAAGTCAGCACTCAAAATGAAGTGTCTTTTCTGTTGAATGCTGGGCACCCGTAGAAACTGATAATGTTTGATTAATGAACGGCAGCCTTGCGGCAGCAAAAGCATCTGCAAGAAGTGATTTATTATTTCAAAGGTATCGGAAAGCATGCGGTATCTTGCCGATTTAAGTATGTGTGCCTGAATAAAATAAATGAGATGCAACATGTGAAAAATGAAAACACATTACTTGTAAAGGATGTGTCACAAGCAGGGTATTTTTGTTCAAGTACACTTTGTCATGGGGACTTTTAATGCTGTTCTGAATACAAATCATTTAGCTGGTTCATAAAACCTCCTCAGTTGGAATTCTTGCATCTATCATAGAAGACACAAATGAGGGTTAAACTTAATGTGCTGTAACATTCCTTAAATGTTCAAATTTTGTGTCATATACCACTATTAAAACTGCACATATGTTTTATGTATAAAGATGAATTCATTGTAGCTATTTAAAACAACAGTGCCTGAGTAGAAAAGGGTTTGAGGTCTTAATTGAACACTCATCATCATATACTCAGAGATGAAGTTTTTCTTGCAACTATTATGGTCTGGCATTGAAATAATCTATCATCTTGTGATTGCACACATTTTAGTTGGGTGACATGATATAATGATAAATAATGGAATTTAATTAGTAATAATAGTATATAGTATTTTAAAGATTACTATTCAAGATCAGATGGGTACTATGGATTATTTCTGTTGCTTAGGTAAAATTCATACCTTATCTATTAATGTAATTACTTTATATATCACATATACTAGATAATCATATTCATGATCCTTTCAATGTACCAGAATCCTAATAATGATTGTAATAGAAATGACAAACAATATAAAAATTAAGCTGGATCAAGCTGGTAGAAATATTATACCATAGGGATTACTAATCCCTTCTTTTCTGGTTTCTAAAGCTCTATCTGCTAATTTAACTAGCCCCTAAAAGGCACTTTTACAAAGTTGGTTGTTGTAGCCATGAGTCAGCCAGTCTTTAGAACAATTATGAAAATTAATCACCATCATAAGCAAACTAAATTCTATAAAGGAAGAGTTATCTTTTAATTATGAAACTATATAATTGCTTATGCAATTGTAAATCAGAAACTCAATTAGGATAAGTTTTATGCATGCCTTTTAACCATTGCAGACTTAGGATGGAGAATAAGTAAATCCTCATTAAATGTTTTTTTGTATGGTTGAATAAATTAAACATTAGAAAGGAGATAGAATTCACATTTATAGTCACTCAGCTAACAGTCTTGGGGAACTATGCCATGCCAGGTCATGGGCCATAGATGACAATGGAATGGCCAAGAGAGTAGACATAGTCATTTTGAACTCTGATGCTACTAGGCTGGTGGGAGACATACTAAGTACACCCATATAATGAAACACACTCCTCTCCTCCTGAATGAAGATGAGGATCCTTTAAGCAGGGCTTGGGGAGAGAAAGAGGACAAAGTGGCAGAGGCAGGAGGTGCTAGTTAGGTTTGGAAGTTAAATGACTGTTTTTGCATTCTAAAGAAGACATTCTCAGCTTCAGGGGCCAAAACAGGGAAGTGGAAAGCCCTGGCTGGATGAGACACTAGCAAAGAGGTGCTCAGTAAACCTGAGGTGATAGCCTTGGCTGTACACTACTCTAGACAGCAGATCTCATTTGGTTTTATGACACAGCCTTTTTCTTTTCTCCAAGACTGCAACAAAAAGGAGAGATCTTTCATACATGTGTGTGTGTACGTGTACGTGTGCATGGGCGCGCTTGTGTGCATGAGTCTACTGACATGTAAATGTAGTTGGAAGTCAGAAAACAATTTGTGAGAGTCAGTTCCTCCTTCTGCCATGTGAGTCCTGGCCTCAAGCCACCAGACATTACTGATTGAGCCGTCTCACACACCCTGCACCCATTTCTTATATTTATGTTGAATTACTGATTATTTAAAACAAACGTGTTTGTTTGACAATAAGACCATTCTGATGATATTTAAATTCCATAGCAATGTCAAAATTTTAATTTCCCTTCTTCTCTCCCAAATAATGGTATAGGATTAATTGCAATTTGTACAGACTTGAGTACATTCATTGTTATTTTCAGCCACAGAATTACTCAAACAGAAAAATGAATATATTTTAAACTTATTCATACAGAAAGTCATAACTATAAGAAGTGTAAAGTAGATTTACTTGATAACATATTCATACAAATAATTTCTACAACTGCTCTATTTTCTAAAATTTCCAACCGCACTGTTAGGAATATTTCCTTCATCTTTTGTGCTAGCAGATAACTCCAGTTTTTAAGTGCAAATGGGACTGATCATCTTGAGAACTCCTTATAGAGCAAAAGTCTTCGTTAAATAGACTTTTTTAGTGGAGCTATTTGCACCTCCAGGCAGAATAATTACAGTTCCAATTAATTAAAGACTAAAAATTACTTCCTCAATTAAGATGGAATATGTAGGCAAACATAACATAAACCTACATTTAAGAGTTTCCAAGAACTCCTTGCACAGGTGTCAAATATTAATATAGCCTGACATCCTGCACATCAAAGCACATACAGAGATTTGTTCTTCCTAATTACATAGATATTGCATATGTAAAACAAAATTAAGATCTGGGGCATAGTAACAAGGAATCTAATGAGAAATTAGAATAAATATAGACCACTTCTTTCTGGCTGTGTCTTGGTAACTATGGGTAAGGTGCACCATTTCCTGTTCCTACACATAAGGTTCCTGATAAAAGAATTGTAATATTTTATCTATTTTTCCTCACACTGAATGTGATTTTTGGATCCATTTGTTATAATCAGATTCCATGTCCTTACTTTGTATTTTCATTAAAAATAAAGAAATTTCTATAGGAGGAGGAAGGATTGTAGGAGGCAGAGGGGTTGAAGACACCAGGAGAGCACAGTCCACAGGATCAAATAATCAGGGCTCATAGGGGCTCGCAGAGACTGAAGCTGCAACCACAGACCTGCATGGGTCTGCACCAGGTCCTTTGCATGCATGCTATGGTTGTTTATCTTAGGCTTTTTGTGAGACTTCTAACAGTGAGAGTGGGGTTGTCTCTGACTCTTTTGCCTGCTTGTTGGACCTTTTTTTTCCTCCTACTGAGTTGCCTCATCCAGCCTTTATAGAACACCTAGTCTTACTGCATCTTGTTATGCTTTGTTCAGTTGATATCACTGAGAGCCTGCTCTGTTTCCCTGAAGGGAAACAGAGGAGCAGTGGATCCAGGGGAGAGAGAAAGTTAGGCAGCGACTGGGACTAGAGGCTATGGTCAGGATGTATTGTATGAGAGAAGAATACATTTAAATATAAATTTAAAGAAGAAGAAACTTTAACCCAACAAATTATACCTTAAGATTATTTTTCTTTATTTTGTACCTTCAAATTTGTCTCAGGGATATTTATTAAAATGACTATGAGTAGCATTATTAACTGACATATCCAGTTGTCAGGACTGATTAACATTCTAAAAAAAATTGGTCCAAATTTGACAACTTACAGTTTCAGTTGCAATTACTAGCAGGGAAATTTTTAAGGTAGTGGAGGAAAGAATAGATCCATGCTTTGTGCCACTCTATAATGAAGAATGAAAGAAAGGTTCCCTGTGAAAGGCTGCCTGTTTGCCTTTCGGGGAAGTGGTTTATAAAGGGTTTTAGACAGTGAACATGAAATAACTATTTTAAAACTCTCTCCTCATTCTCCCACATCTAACACTCAAAGAGAACTGTTTCTTCACATGGGAATATGAAGTTAATGTTGTAGGGTTTTAATCCAGATGCTTACAATGACAAGTACCACATACATGTACAGGTAGGAAAAGAGGGATGTAAATATAGTTGGAGAGAGGGAGAGAGACAGAGACAGAGAATGACGTCTTACGAAAAAGTATTGAAGTGTGAAGGATAAGGAATGATATGAGATGATGAGATAATGATGTATGAGACAAAATAATCAAGGAAATCTACCTTGCACAGAAAGTGCCAGAAGTCTGAGATGATCAGTTAGGAAAACCCAACTGTTTACTAAGGGATCTTTGTATTTAGCAATTGTTCTTTAACAAGCCAGTGACTTGAAGTCATCATTTGTATGATGACTCTGTCCATGGCACTTTGTTCTTCTGATGATCTGCTACCTATATTTACTGTTCTTAAACTTTGAATCATTCAATGTTTGCCTGGCTTTTTATCTCCGAATTTCTCTGCCATATGTCTCTGTCTGTATGCATGGTGTCTCACTCTCTGTAGCGTAGCCCAAACTTGTTCACATGAAAATCTTGTTCCTGTTCTAAGGCAAACCATGCCCGTCAAGCCCTCTTGGTTCCAAGGCTTGGAGGTCAGTGCCATTCTTGCCCCATCCATTGTAATTGTCATAACAACTTGCAGGGTGGTTCCAGATTCTAGAGAAGAAGAATGAACTGATGTTCAAGAAAGGAAGACCAAATCATCTCAAAGAAATGTAAGAATTCCTCATTTCACTTTGGCAAACAGCCTAATATGTGAAGAAGCACATTTACGTTTGAATCTAAGAGGACTGTCGGTTTTTTTTAGGTGCTTTTCTCTAATGGAATATTGTTTGTACATTAAAAATATTTTGCAGTCTCAATTGAGGTAAACTAAGCAGTTGGATGAAGTAAGTCATATGCTCATTCATAGCTGTGGACATTCTTTAATTTCAGTAATTTGATTAAAAATGTTGGAACCTTCATATCTGTGTTTAAAACGACTGCTGTCAGTAAGTGAATTAATTACTCTGTTTCCAACTTCTTAATTTTCAGTTTGAATAAAAAATACAGTTTTCCTCACAGGATCATTGAGAGGGTTAAGTTATTTGACATAGAGAAAATGCTACAGCAGTGCCTGATGTAAACACTTAATGTGTTAGCAATTTTCATCTCATCTCCATAGCTCTCAATGCTGAATAAAACTATGGGATCTTATTGTAGAAACACATGTTACCCTTAGCTCTAGTCCCACTTATATGTTATTCTGAAATATTAGTCATAAAACTGTTTTATTTCACTCTTAAAATATTTATTTGTAAGTGAGTGTATGTTTGATTGTACATATGTACATATGTATATACAGGCCAGAGGACGGTCTCAGGTATAGTTCCTCAGAAGCTTTCAACCTTGTTTTTAACTTGCCAAATTTGTCTACGCTGGCTGGCCGGTGAGCCCTAGAAATCTGCTTATCTCTTCCTCCTCAGTTCTAGGATTACAGACATGTGGAATCATGCCTGACTCTTTAATGTGTGTTTGGGGGATTAAACAAAACTCTTTATACTGATAGGGGAGAACCCCTCTCTTGTGGAACCATCTCTCAAGCCTCAAAAGTGTATTTTAAGCCTAATCATATAGCAGAATATTAAATTTATTCCTTAAGAACTTTGATTTCTATCACACATGTAACATGGTATCTATTCAGATGATACACAAATGCAAATATCCGTCAGTCTCAGCTTCCACATTCCTGTTACGTAAATGGAGTTGAAGGGACCATGACCCTTTTGCTGTCCTTTTGAATCAGTGTGGTTGCAATGTCTAGAACATTAACTCTATCACCAGACCTATTTGTACAGACCTAGCATCTCAAACAGGGGGCCATGCTCCTTAGGTGACACCAAATGGAAGCTCATCATTTCCAATCTATGCTCCCTCCTACTGTGATAGTCCTACTATCTGTATATTGTAATCTGATAGTCCGGACATTGGTTTTAGTTTACCACACTAAGATGTGCTAATAGCCTTCACTCATCATCTGTTAACACCTGCACTTATATTCAGGCCTGCCATTCAGTGGCCTAGTTATGAGTTGCAAGATGCCTTTGAACAGTAACTTTCTCTGCCTCTATAAGCCTGTCTTCAAGGTGAGAGATAATGAAAATCTTATTTGGTAGTAACAGCAGGGATGGAGATGAGAAGATGGATGAGAGAGAAAGGGCAGAGTGGAATCATCAGTAATTGGCAAATATCAGATGGATGAGTTGGGGAAATACAGAGGAGATTCAGAGGTCAAAGCACTTTTTGTTTTAGTAACTCCTTGTTGGAAATGATTTTGCTTGTGACACAGACTTGACAGTTTAATGATCTTAGTATTTTATTAAGAAATAGTTTAGATGTATAATAATGTGCTGTGACTGTGTTATCAGAAGGTATATAATTATGCAAAGGAACAATGCAGATATACTATAGTTTGATAATACATCTACTACATAGTTTGAAATAATATTTTGTTAGTTCTTTAAGTATATATAACAGTTGAATGAAGTCATATTTAATGTTACTTTATTTATTGAAATGTTTACACTTCCTCTTTGACAAACCTTGGGTTGGAACTTACTTGCTTTTATGATGGATGCCCATGTATATACACATAGATTAGAATAAAAATTTTATGCTGTAATTTTGTGGATATTTTTGTTGTTCTTCTGTTTTAGACTCCTTTCCTTTATCTTTCTTTACCTAGTACTTGAGCCCCAAAGAATTTATCTTCTATTTTTCTATAGGAAAAATTGGAGGCTAAAATGCTTATTCCCAACATAATTTTAATAACACAACTGATGCTCATATTTAAACGAACATTTAAATGATGTTAACATATAAATTTACTTTTTCTGTTTATAGAAACACATCAAATTTTTTATATTTTCTAGTACAGAATTCTCATGTCAAAACTGTTATTAAAATTTTTTAAATGTATTTAAATCAGGGAATAAGTGTAACTTTCAAATTACAAATTGATTTAAGATTTATTTGGCATTGCTGAAATAAGAAAAATAAAAAAAGGCAGATGGAGAAGAAATTGAAAACAAGAATTGTGGATTCTTCAGAATCCCAGCAGTGGTTGATAAAGGATGTGGCGCATTGTTTTATTTTCAGTAAACAAGTGTTAGAATGAGATGAGCTATGCAGCTGTGGTGTGGTGGTGTGATGGTGATTGTGGTGATTGTGGCTGGGTAGTGGTAGTGATGTGTGTGTGGTGTGTGGTGTGATGTGGTGGTATGATATGTGTAAAATTTTCATCAACATGATTTCATTCAAAAATAGAGGAAATGAAAGTATTTAAGCGATTCCAGAGAAGCCATATTTACAGAAAGCACTCTGTCAGTACAGCAGCAATGGACTATGGCGTCTTAGAGGACAGTCTTCTGGCTCTGACCCTCATTATAACAAGACTGCAAGGATATTCTATAAATAACCAGTCTAAGCAAAGTTAGCTCATTTGATGACATAGAAACGTACTGACATGGCATTACAACAAAAATATTACTCGGAAATTTGTGAGAAAGGGAACTAAACTCATGCAAAAAAGTCACAGTTTGGCTAAATGTGGTTATGCATATCTGCAATCTCAACATACAGTAGACTGAGGCAGGAGGATTGTGAACTTGAAACTATTTTAGGATATGTAAGTCTGCCCTGTCAACAAGACAAAAACAGGAGAATTCTCCAGAAGAAGAATATTGCAGTAGAATATATAAAAGAAAGTTGGGAAAATATGTGCATTTATCTAAAATGAGAATAATAGATGTAGCATCACTTATGAGAATGTGTGAAAAACCAGAGTACTGTTTCCATAGCAAAGACAGAAATAACAGGGGATGTAACATGAGTTGACAGAAAATAAGAAGAATGTAGATTGAAACAAATGTAATGAAAATGGAAGCTTAAAATGAATAAGGACTCAAAACACAGTGACAGCTAGCGGATTTGAAGAGGAGGAAAATAAAACAAAAATGATATAGGTAAATTTAAAGATTATAAAAAGAAAATAATAGCCAGCAGAAAGTCTCTTCCCAAATGTACATAATTAGAGTCTCTTGGCTGGAAAAGCAGGCCTCCAATAGAACAGAATATATTCAACAAAACCTATATATGTTAGATGAAAGAACAAATTTTATTTTGAAAGGACTTGCCAAGAAAAACTAAAATTTTTGTTGCTTTAAATTTGATGACCTCCCCCTCCCATGTGTGTGTGGGAGTGTGGGGGTGGGTGGGTGTGTATGATTGTGTGTATGCAAGTGGTGTTGAATGTCTTGTGCTGGGGATTGAACCTGGGGTCTTGCACATATGCTAACTTAACAAAATTATTAAATGATCTTTATGTTTCTCAGCGCATCATTATAGAACAGAAAGCAAACAATATGTATATTATAAGAAAAAACTATATAGTATTTTTTTCAACCTAGCTAACTTGCAGATAATTACCAGGTCCCAGAGAAGATATTTCCAGGATATTCTGGCAATGCTATTAGAAAACAGAACTCAGTCAGTCAGAGAAGATTCTAGAAATTGGGACTGTTCATTCATGAGTACCATAAGTAAGAGGCTATTTGTGTCAGGCTGATCATGTATCTACCAACGATGGTAGTAAGATAAAGTAATGGAAATGAAGGGGTGTAAGATCAACATGGGGACTCAAGGCAACTGGTTGCTTTACCTTCAATAGGTTAGCCACCATTTATAATTGACTTAGTCCCAGAATACAAGTGGGAGCATATCTAACAATGCAGTACAAATGAGGAAAAAGTATAAAGTTCACCAGATACCAGTAGAGGAGAACAGGTACCTGGAAGAAGTCATCACTTTTTAATAATAGGAATTGATTGGTACTATCTAAAACTTAGCCAGTGAGGGGTTTGTATTATATCATAAATATATAAATAGGTATTTGTTTAAAATTTAAAAAGAAGCAAACTGAATATTAAAATATGTAAAAAGCAGAAAAAACATGATAGCATTAGTGAACTAAGTAATATCCTCACTATATCATAAGAAAAAGAAATGAAAGCAAAAGCTAACTTCATAGCAGACCAACGTGTTCCAATGCTGTGCCAACTGGAAAACTATGCACTTTAGGGTAAAGGCTTAAAATAAAAGGTGAACTGTAGTGTTCCGCAGGGTTGTCCCCGTCCTTGTGATTAGTATTCAACTCCATCCCCAAAGGAGAAAAAAAACCATGTAAAGTGATTATATCACTCCCATCTGTAAATATGAGTGCAAACATCCTAAGTTTAGACTGCGCCAATGTAATTAAAGAATGATTTTCAGAGAAAAAAAGCAATGTCCATTAAACAACAGTGAGTTGTTTGATATTAGGAAAGCTAATGGTGTGCCATATTAATAAACTTACTAATGTGATAATCTCTATGGATATTGGTAAATAACTTGATAAATTTCAATTATATGAGAAATAGATATATTCTTAACACAAAATCTGTATAGTCTATCTCCATATCTAATGCAGTACTAAACTAAGAAACTATTCCCTTATTCACAGTAATTTGGAACTAAGTAAATGTGTTCAGTATCACTATTATTATTTTTCATTTTACATGCCCTAAGCCACTTAGGAGAAATAAAGCAATTAGAGAGAAAAGAATTACTTTGGTTTAGAAAAAAAGTATATATCATTTGAAGAGTAATAATCAAAGACAATCAACTGATAATATTCCAGAAGCAGTAAATGAGGTCAGGAGGCTTAGGGTTCAACTCAGCGTACAGAGGTCAGTAGCTGTTATATATGCAAATAATAAGCCAGTAGATGGTATAGCATAAGGGAAGATCAGAAGTTAAATTATAATGGGAATGAGCCTAACATGTCAGTAAGCCTTACCGGTTAAAAGGATATGTATGGTATTAGATCATGAAGACAGATCAAAGGGACAGATTAGGAAAATCAGAAATAGATACAAACACTTCACCTAATCCAGTCCATGTAAAAAAGGTAGCATCCAATTCAGCATGGAAAAGACAGATTATTCATTCCATGACATTGATAGAGCGGGAATATCCTTTGCGATAAAGTTTAATTCAGGCACCAATGTAAAATAGCACATTTCACAGAAAAGGAAATAAAAAATGACCTTTAAACAGTTGGAAAGATGCTAAACTTCACACATGGTAAAGGAAATGCAAATTAATATTCTACTGAGGTACCACGTTATCTATCATACTGACAAATCTTTGACAAGACTGAGGAAACAGGTACGCGTATACAATGCATATGTGAAATACCAAGTCCACTTGCAGGAAATTGTTTTCCACGTGCCAAAGGATGGGCCTATAAGCTTATTAGCTCAGCTATTTGTGTAATTATATTTGTTTATTTGTATTAGAGTACACTTTACAGTCACCCACATGTGGTGCCACGGCACACATGTGGAGGTCAGAGAAGAGCCTTCAAGGAAGGAGAGCTCTCCTTTTACCAAGTGAGTCTTGGGGAATCAAATTCCGGTCCTCAGGCTTGGCAGCAAGCATCTTTATTGATGAGACATTTGCTAGCCCAGTCTTATTTATATTAGCAAAGTAAACACCTAAATATTCATGGGGATAAACAAGCTAATAGGTAGTTTATTATAGATCATTTATGCTGTACGGGACTACAAAGTTTAAATATTTTGAAAAGATTTGGTAAAGGAAAAATATTGAAATGAGTTAGTAATGTGAAAAAGGTTGCTATAAAACATATATGCTAACATTGGTTAAAGAAAGGGATGGAAATGTGAACATTTGCTTGTATATGTCCAAAAATCATATATAAAGGCTATCTTGCAAAAAACTGAAACAGAAAATGCAATAGTAAAGGGAGTCCTTCTGTGATGAGCCTTCTTATATCTCATTCTCAAACTATGTGAATATATTACGCAACCCTAAATGTAACTTAAAAATGTTCCCCATTAAAACTATTGCAAGACTTACATTGTAAAGTGTTGTCATCTGATGTGTGTTTTACACTTTTATTATTTACAAACTGCAGTCATCTGAGAAGTATAAGCCATAAAGCAATGAACGCTACTGAAATATGGCTCAGTGGATAAACCACTCCCCTTGCAAGAGTGAGGATGTGAATTCAGAGGTCCAGAATGCACTTAAAGCTTGATGTAGCATTGTGTATCTGAAATTTGACTGTGCCTGTGTCCGGATGAGAAATGAGGACAGGATCCTCCAGGAGATCATTGGTCCACTAGCCTGGCATATGAAGTCATGAAACAAAAGACCATGTACCACACAAGGCAAAAGGCAAAGATCAACACCAGAGGTTTTCCTCTGACCCGGCCATGCACAAAATAGCATATGTGTGTCTGCATTCATACACACAAATATAAAGCATAATTCACACTTTACACATCCTACTTAAATATACAAAACAGAAAGAGAGAGAGAGAGAGAGAGAGAGAGAGAGAGAGAGAGAGAGAGAGAGGAAAAAACAGGGAGTGGGAAAAGAGGCATTGGTTTCTGGAGGAAGGATGAGATGAAGTTCCTCTATGCTATACAGGCTGACCTTGAACAACTTGGCCTCAAGTTGATTCTCCTGTCTCAGCCACCCCAGATACTGGGATTGCAGGCATCCCAAGCCAGATGAACCAAGGTTCAAGAGTTTGCATTGTTTGCTTGCTTTGCTGGGCCAGTGATAAAACCCCAAATCCTGCCCATTGTAGTCAAGAGGTCTAGAATTGAATTACAATCCAGGGCTCCAAGAAGCATTTTGAACATGATCTTTTGGTACTAATTTTTGTTATTTCAGACTTCTTATTATTATTTCTTAGACACAGAGGAGCTTGACGTCTTCTAATGCAAGTTTCTTTTTGATAGCCCTAGAAGAACAGTGCATGCTTGGTGTGTGCGCGTGCGTGTGTGTGTGTGTGTGTGTGTGTGTGTGTGTGTGTGTGTGTACTTGCTCCATCTAAATAGCTGACCAGTGGAAAAGAAAGGTTGTTGGGCTATATGGGAACCAGAAAATACTAGGATTAGAAGTCACCTTCCCCATCCTATGGTGATGAAAACTGCACACATCCAATCTGTCTGTCTCTGTTTGCCCTGTCTTCATGCCCATCATTAACACTGTGCTTATCCTTGAAACTATTGTGCATGTATCCAAATGGTGTGCTCAACTCTGCAGGAGTTTTCTGATTCTATCATCTGCCCCACTTTTGACTGTGGGCACACTAAACTTGCATCCATCAAGCTGTGTCCAAAGGCATACTCACTGGATATGACCCCATTGCCAGCCTCCAGGTAGGCTGAACAGTGCCCTGTGTCTCTGCTATGGCATCTCTGTGGCACCCAGGAACATGTACCTCCTGATCTAATAAATTCAAGGAGGCTTAATCTCACTTTGAAAACTGAAGAGAGGGAATGATGCCTGGGTTTCTCAGAAACAGTTATCGTAGAAGGCCAACCTCTCAAAGACACCTAAGATGAGAACAAAAGAAGATACTTCAGTTTCCAATCTTGGTGCCTCAAGCAATAGGATTGAGTGTGAGTCAGTGTTCTGTCTCCTCCCTGTTTTGTGTGTGGCTCTTCTACGAAAGAGTTGTTTGTATTCACCCAAGGAATGTTTCTTTAATACACAGCAGTATAAGGGGCACTGGTGGTAGTTACTGTGAACTGAAGAACTACCCTAATTTTTTTTTCTGTATCTTCCAGGGTAGTTCTCTGTCTACTGAGCTCATAGTGCAGTTATACAGCTGTTGGAACTAGACTGCTAAATTGTTTAACAGAAAATAAATATTCAGAAAAAAATGTTTCTGCAAGAGAATAGAAGCTATATGTTTTTAAATAAAGACTAAATAAACAAAACTGTAAAATATTTTTCTTCCTACTTTGGGCATTCTTCTTGAAAATTAACCCAAGAACTTATGCTATGAATGATGTCAGTCACTGTACAGCTAGATTTCATTCCTGTATTTGCAAATATTTTGGTATTTTCAGTTATGTATGTATGCAGAGGAGACAAGCGATTTTCTGATGACTGATTCACATGTGGATACTTTTGTTTTGATAGTTAACTTCTTTGTGATATGGCAAAACAGTTTCTGCCCCTGAGTTTCAATTAAGTGAAGGAGAATAAGGACTAGCAGTCACAAGACTGTTGACCTTATCAATGTCACTCAGAAACCAAGTTGCCTTGAACAGGAATGACATGCATCGTCTGCTGATACTCATATGTATCTGAAGAGCCAATTCAATCACATTTTTTAAAAAGAATTGATCTTAAGCTTCCAATGGGTTGCTGTAAATTAACAATGAGATAATTGGAATCAATGTCATAGCTGGAAATCGTATTTCTTTGTTTACCTACCAAATATGAAATCAAATGCACACATCCAGCTAAAATCCAAGAGCCTTAAAATCCAACATAAAGGCTGAATGAGAGAAAACAAACACATACACAAAAAGTAGCATGAAATAGTGAGCACAGCCAAATCAATTCTGTCCCATATCTATGACATGAGGCAGAAGATAATAGAATTCAGCATTATAGAAATATTTATTTTGAAGTAATGCCATTATCAGTATGGTATAAAGGATTTAATTTATTAAGTATTCCTATATGTCAGCAATATATAATAGCTGGGAATCTTTGTATCATCCTCAAGTATACAGATTCATTTCAGTTTTTAAGTGGTGAAAGCTGGATTAAAGTTTAAGAACTTTAAGTCAAATGATTAGTGAATTAGAAGATGTAGTCCATCCAAATACAAAATCCACATCATTTCTGCCTCATCCATCACCTGCAAACAACCTTTGCTACATTCCCATAGTGATCAGATAGCCTCATCCAGAATTATTTTCTGGAGAAAAATGTACATGTATACTTAAAACATCATAAAACATCAAATTATATATGTGTGTGT
>CABHPR010155463.1:29753-55958 GCA_902168415.1 Peromyscus melanophrys | reverse complement strand
CACACACACACACACACACACACACACACACACACACACACACACACTCACTCACTCATTCACTCATTCACACATATAACCTGCTAAGACTATTTAGTGTTACTTGTATGTGTATGTTTTTAGGGCTGACCACTTGGGGTTGGATAGTCTATCAGGAGGCTAGTCCCTGGGGAAGACTGATTCTCCCTTTCTCAGCAGCCCTTAATGGCCTGAAGCTCTTCATCTAGAGGCGGGGCTTCGTGAGATTTTCCCATTCATGATGGAATGTCATCAGGTGGTGTCACGGTGGAGGTCTTCTTTAGGTGACCATATTGTCGAGATTTAATGGGTCATGCACAGAAGATGCTATCTTGCAGCAGAGGCCCCATAAACCTTTTAACTTAATAAGGCCACGTAGGAGCGCTGGAGGGCTGGGGGCATAGATGGGTAACTAACTGCCAATGTGGCTGGACTCCCGTGGGAAATGACCCATCTGCCAAGATGTTCTGCAGCTCAACAGCCAAATGCTTCTAGTTGTGTGAGGCTCTAGACACAGGACCCATGAGAATAGATTTCTAGTGACTAACAGCCTTGCAAGACCTTTATAATAATAAAACATACTCTCCCTGTTACTGTACTCCCATAAATATAAGGGAGGAATAAAGAAACTTAATTTTGGATTTTGTTTCTATTTGAAAATACAAAATTTATAGAATATTTGAAACTATTTAAATCCTGAAACAGCTATGTTAAAGAACTATGGTATTTATGAGACAAAAATTGATAATCAGTAGGTATTGATATTGAGGGCTTAACATTTTCTGCAATAATGGTGTTGTGGTTATGTTTATTTTAAAAGCCTTTATTTTTAGATACATATTGAGATATTTATGGATAAAACTATATAATAAAATCTGATTTCTGCCTCCAAATACTACTGGAAAGAACTGGCATAGAGGACAGCCCATCAGCAAGATGAGTTGTGTATCTGCTTTTTGAAGCTCGTCAGTGGATTTATGGGACGTCATTATACATTTTCTCCAAGTTTAGACCTGTTTGAAACTCATGTAGTAACAAAACCCCAAATTTATAGAAACCGTACTTTCAAAGTGGAGGGTCAGTGTGTGGATGCTTCTGCTGGTCCTTCTAAGTTCTGAAATCTGTGTTTCTTTTTTTCTTTTTTTTTCTTTTTTTGTTGTTTTTACCACCACCTACCCACCATCTAAGGAGAAAAACAGGCCAGATGTGGGCAATGCTTCCAAACCCTGATGGTGTCCCACAGCATCTCCACACCTACTTGTGAGCTGGGCTAGCTTGCTGCTCAGACTCCAGGGTCCATTCAGAGTGCGAATGATCCCAGCAGGTGCCACATACTGAAAAGCGTTCTCTGCCTCATTTTGTACTACCCACGCTTGCTCAGCTAGGCACCGAAGCTGTGTATTAATGTCCTCACGTGTGTTCTCGTCTGCTTTCTGTTGCCATAACAGATACCAGGACCAAAAGCAATTCGGGGAGCAAATGGTTTATTTCTGTTCACACTTCCAGCTAACTGTCCATCACTGAGAGAAGCCAGGGCAGGAGCTCAAGGCGGGAGTGGAAGGAAGCGGGAACCATGGAAGAAAGCTGCCCAGGCATGACGGCACCACGCACAGTGGGCTGGGTGGGCCCCCCCACATTAATTACCATTCAAGAAAATGCACTACAGACATGTCCACAGCCAATGTGATCTAGACAACTCTTTAATCGAGTTTCTCTCTTCCCTAAACGTATCAAGTGGACAATAAAAACTAACCGGCAGGATGCGTTTAGGTTTTTTTTTTTTTTTTTTTTCCCGAGACAGGGTTTCTCTGTGTAGCTTTGCGCCTTTCCTGGAACTCACTTGGTAGCCCAGGCTGGCCTCGAACTCACAGAGATCCGCCTGGCTCTGCCTCCCGAGTGCTGGGATTAAAGGCGTGCGCCACCACCGCCCGGTTAGGATGCGTTTAGTAAAGTCGCGCACCTTTCACTTATTTTGATGGAGACTTTGGATGCAGTAAGCCACAGACATGGAGATAGAAGTGGTGCAGGTGACCACTGCTGTCCCTCTGTCTTAGTTACTTTCCTGCTGCTGTGATAAGACACCGTGGCCAGGGCAACTTATGAAAGAGACTGTTTAATTGGGTTGATGGTTTCAGAGGGTGAGAATCCATGATGCTGGAATGAGGGAGCAAAGGGATCCATGGAACTCCTGTGGCCAACGACTCGATTAGAGGTAACCCATTCTCAGTACCGGAAGCTTCATTTGGTGACAAAAGATGTCCAGGTGAGGCTCTAACTCACCATTGTTTGGCTGTTTCATTTAGATCACCTTTGCATATTCACACTGTATATATTTTACGAAGCTTCTACTGTACTATATTTCCACACCACCCCTCAAATGGGACTTAATTTTAGATGTTTCTCCCCGTATTCCCTCCCTGGTGCCCCTCCCCACTGGATCCTCCCACTCTAACCCCCCATCCCCCATCTATAACTATCTGTTCTACTTTCTAGGGAGATTTATCTTTCCCTCCTAGTCCCTTACTCTGTACCTTAACCTCTGTGGTTATATTAATTATAGCTTGATTATCACTGATTTAACAGCTAATATCCACATATAAGTGAGTACATACCATATTTGTCTTTCAGGGTCTGGGTTACCTCACTCAGGATGATTTTTTTTTCTTCTAATTCTATCCATTTACCTGCAAATCTCATGATTTATTTTTTTTAAACAGCTGAGTAATATTCCATTGTGTAAATGTATCACATTTCTTTCTCCATTAATCTGTTGAGGGACAGCTACAGTGTTTCAATTTCTGGCTGCTCTGAATAAAGCAGCAATGAACATGATTGAGCAGGTGTCTCTGAGGTGGGATGAAGCATCCCTTGGGTATATGTCCAAGAGTGGTGGTATATCGAGGTAGATTGATTTCCATCTTCCTGAGGAACCACCACACTGATTTCCATAGTAGCTGTACTAATTTGCACTCCCACCAACAATGGATGAATGTTCCCCTTACTCCACTTCCACACCAGCATGAGTTGTCACTTGTTTTCTTGATCTTGGCTATTTTGATGGGTGTAAGATTTGCATTCCCCTGATGACTAAGGATGCTGAACATTTCTTTAAGTGTTTCTCAGTCATTTGCATTTCCTCTTTTGAAAATTCTCTGTTTAGATATGCACCCCATTTTTTAACTGAGTTATTTGTTTTCTTGATATCTAGTTGGGTTGATTGTGATTCTAGGTGCTGACATCTGATCTTGTCTGTGTTGGGTGGGTGTTGTGTTCCTTGGTTTTTGTTGTCCCCTCTGGTTCTTAGGATGGTGTGGTGGCTGTGTGTTGCCTGGTCGGGAATTCTTCTAGGTCCTAATATGTGTGGCCACTGGGGGTTCCAGGTAATGTGTTCGTAGACATTGGAAGCTGACATTTAGGCATGGGTATGGGCTGGGGGTGGGTAGGTCCATGAGAGGAAGGAAAGCAGAATGTTCTACCAGGAGCTGCTTAGTCCCCTGGGAACAGGGACGGAGGGAGGAAAGGCCACAACAGGTAGTCTGTTACAGAGCTCAGGATGAGACTGGGGGTTGGATATGGGGGGGGATATGGGGAAAGTGAAGATGTGGAGTTCTCCTACCTGCCTCGTTGGCCTACTTGTTTCTGTGGCAGGCTCGGCTGGCACATTCCCGGGGAATGTCTGCTGGAGTTGGGGGGCTGGGATAACAGGATGAGTGGGGAGGAAGATTGGAGGAAAACATCTGTGTAGACCACTGGAGATGGGGGCAGGGAAGGAGGGAAGGCCACAGCAAATAGTTTGCTATAGAGCTGGGGTTGAGACTGGAGGATTGGATTTGGAGGAGAGGAGGGAGAAGTGAAGCTCTGTAGTTAGCCTACCTGCTTCCCTGGCCAGAATGACTGGCAGGTTCCCAGGGAATGGCTGCTGGAATTGGAGACTGGGATAATGGGATGGTTGGAGGAGAACAGTGGAGGAGAAGGTCTACATCTGAAAGCTAAGTTTTTCATTGATCATTTATGTTGTACATACTTTTTCCTGGTCTGTGGCAACTTAGCATATGATGTTTTTCATAGGTAAGTTTATATTTTAGACATTGTGGCTCATTCCTGTAATACTATTTTGGAGGCTAAAGTAGAAAGATTGTTTTAAGTTTGAGGCCAACTGTTTGGTTGGAATCTCCAGCCCATTCCTGCTTGATCCAGGAAGCTCCATTCCTCCCTCCCTCCCTCCCTCCCTCCCTCCCTCCCTCCCTCCCTCCCTCTCTCCAAACCACGCCCTCTCAGAGAATCTCCAACAAAGGAAAGGCACCACAAAGCCCAGTTCCGCATTCTTGGTGGCTACAACAGCTCCTTCGTGAAGTTGCTAGCCACCCAAATCCCTGCCTAAAGCCTTCAGCTTTTGACCATACCCAGCTTCTAGCTCACACATCATCACCCCCTCGCCTACAACCTATATAAGCTTCCTGCTTTAGTTTGGGTGTGTGACTTCTCCAGCCTGGATCTCTGGGACTGGAGAACTCACCCAGGAGTTGCTTTGCTCAATAAAATTTGTTCTTCTACTTTTTCAATTTGGCTTGATCTGGCTTACTGCATCGGTGGAGAAACCTATTATTGGGGTACAGAAAACCTATTACCAATGTGGGTTACAGGTCAGCCTTTGCTACAGTCTCAAGAAACAAATAAACACCCCACCAAATGTTTTATATTTTAAAGATTTTTAGTATTTTTAATTGTGTGTGTGTGTGTGTGTGTGTGTGTGTGTGTGTGTGTGTGTATTTGTATGTGAATGCAGGTGGCTATAGAGGATTGGGCTGCAGGGATTGATCCCTGGGAGCTGGAGTTGAAGACAGTTGTGATCTGCCCAGTGTGAGTGCCGGTAACCGAACTCAGGTCCTCTGCAAGAGCAGTACATGCTCTTAACTACTGAGCCACATCTCCAGCTCCCCATTTTATGTTTTGATGTAGGCAAAATGATCAGTTGTCTCCTTTTGGCTTGTACTTTTAAGGATCTTGTTCACGTAACCCACAGAAATACTCTTTCAGATGTTGTCCTCGGAGAACAAAGGCTCCAGTGAGGATTGCTATGTCACTCAAAGTTCTTGGAACTCTTCATGGTGTGTCTGTAAGGTCAGGACCATTTCCAGTAGGGAAGAGAGAGACAGCGCTTTGGTAAGGCCTCAAGGCAGTTTTTGATATTCTTCAGCATGGAGATGTCATGGAGGTGTGAAACAGCCTGTGCACAGGAGAGCTCACTACCCCATCCTCAAAGAATTAATTAGCCAGCACAAATGCCAGGGTGCCAGGGTTTGTGTTAAGGCATGATGCTAACAATCCCTGTGGTCACCAGATTGGGGACACTCAGTACGAAGCCTTAAAGAAGGGGACTTGGCAGTGTCTGTGGGGCCGTCAGTACTGAGACAAGCACAGCCCTTCTGTGGGGACCTCGACAAACGTCCCCCAGCCAAGTGTGACCGGTCTGACAGGAAAAGCCTGAGTCTGCCAAACATGTTAATATCTGTCCTGCTCACGACAGAAGGAAGAGAATGGCCTGGCAGCACTTGATAATTAGACCCCATTTCTGAGCCGATGAACCCACTACACTATGTATATTATGTGATATTTTAAATGTACGCTGTATTTCCTGGTCCCAAGCAAACTGTCAATTACCTTCCGTGTTCATTAAAAATTCCATGCTGTCTTTATGGCTAGAGATTAAGTACACCCAGGTCTCCTCTTCTGTTAAAATGCAGACCTTGACAAGGTGGGAGCATGCTCGTTGCTAAAGCTTGGGGCCGAGGCATCTCCAAAAGAGCTTTTAGGAACCAGGTTTCCAGGAGAGACTTCTAGTAATCATCAGGTTGTGCTAGGACTTAAAAATCTATCTTTTCTTTTCTTTCTTTCCCTCTTTCTTTCCCTCTTTCTTTCTCTCTCTCTCTCTCTCTCTCTCTCTCTCTCTCTCTCTCTCTCTCTTTCTTTCTTTTTTAACTTCTTAAGGAATTCCCCAGATAATTGTGTTTCTGGACTATTGGGTGTTCCAATTTGCTGTAGATCACATCGGAATTCGTGACTCTTATATGAAATTAGCGGTAGCTTCACGACAAGGGCTGCCGCTGGCTCAGAGTGAGCATTCTCATGCCCACACTCATCCCCCGAATTTGGGGAGCCACAGTCAGTCTTTGAAGCTGCCAGGTATCCTTGTAGCTTGGTATTTCTCCCAGAGCGACTTCATCCAGGAACTTGAGGCACCGGTTCTCTGGAAGGTTTTATTCGTTTGTGGACATGGGTGATAGTTTGCTCATTCACTCTTCCGTGTGTCCCGTAGATACTTACTATTCTCAGTGTGCCCAGGCGCCGTGCTCAGCTGCATGGCTATCACAGGGAGAACGTGAAACGCCTGCTTTCTTTGACCTTACGGCGACCTGGGTGGGGATTATAGCAATCACACCCCAAACACCTAATCATGTCCTAGGCCAGAGTTGTGACGGTGTGACCCTAACCGGGAACCAGGGATGGCATTTCTGAGAAACTCGATTCAGTTGGCACAAAGTGAGCAACAGTGTTGTAAAGACGAGGATGAGAGTACTCAGGTGTGGTCGTTTGACCGTAATTGGCTCCTATAATGTCATAGGGAGTGGCACGATTAGGAGGCGTGGCCTTGTTGGAGTGGGCGTGGCCTTGTTGGCGAAGTCAGCAGAGTGCAGTTCCTAACCCTTGACAGGCCATGTGTGCAAACTGAAATTTCAGAGCAAACTCCAGTTCTGTGGCTCTTCTACATCAGAGGGTCTCAAAGTATTTGGTCTTGGGTTTGTGAAAGTCAGAGGCCTTTTAAATTCTGTGGTTATAGCTATTGGTCTTGACTATATTAAAAATTCAAATGCAGAAATTAAAAAAACACTCACAGATTCATCTAAGCACACACACATATCTATAATGCTAACATTAATTTTTTTTTTAAATTTCTATTTGGCCTGCCTGTGTATCTATGCACCACATGTGTGCAGTGCCTGCAGAGACCAGAAGAGGGTGTGAGATCCCCTGGAACTGGAACGGCAGATGGTTGTGAGCTGCCATATGGATGCTTGGAACTGGACCCAGGTCCCCTGGGAGAGCAACCAGGGCTCTTAACCACTAAGTCATCTCTCCAGCCCCACATGCTAACATTTTCGTGAAAAATACTATTTTCATTAAAAATATCTTAACTAAAAATTTCACATACAATTTTTTATTTTTACTTACTTATTTATTTATTTATTTTTTTCCCAGACAGGGTTTCTCTGTGTAGCCCTGGCTGTCCTGGATCTCGCTCTGTAGACCAGGCTGGCCTCAAAGTCACAGAGATCCTCCTGCCTCTGCCTCCTGAGTGCTGGGATTAAAGCGTGTGTCACCACCTCCTGGACTCATTTACTGCAAGAAGAAGCTTCTCTGATGAGGACTGAGCAATGCACTGATCTACCAGTATGACAGTGTGGCATTAGGAGTCATTTTATGGCTATGTCCCTTTAGCAGAATAATAATAGCAGGTTTTCCCATGGGCCCATGACCTATCTGGTCTCAGGTTCTTGGTCTCTTTAGCAGTGTCTGGTATGGGTTCCATCTCATAGAATGGACCTAAAATCTAATTTTTTAAAGTGGTTGTGACTCCCGTAACATTTGTGGCACTGTCGCACGATTGTAGGCAGGTCACTGCTCTAGGTCACAGTGTTTGTAGCTGGGTGATACTGATGATAACTTTTCTCTTCCGGTAGCCTGCAGAGTATCTCCCATTACCGTGAATGCTGAGCTAAGGTAAGGATGAAACTTTTAGTTGGGCATCAACTCAACTTCTCCATGTCTTATGACCTAAGTGTCGTCTTTAGCAATAAGGCCTTACCAATACCTTGGCACTAGCCTGTGATGTTTGTGGGGTGGGGGTCCTTGGGACTTCTTTGGCCAATAAGTCAGCGAGATGTAACCCATTCCGCACACTTGGTGGCATAAGATGTCTAGTTGGGGTGTTGTCTGTCCTTTGATATAGTGATTCCATTTTTATTTCGTGTGTGTGTGTGTGTGTGTGTGTGTGTGTGTGTACTTTAGGAAGTTTCTCCATTAGTAGGTTTCCCAAAAGATCTATGTCACTTATTCCTCCCATATTCCTTCCTTTACCCTGCTCCCCCATCTTCCTCCCCCATTTAATCCTCTAGTCCAGTTCCCTTTATCTTTCCATAGCACTATACTCGATTTTCCTTTCCTTGGGATCTTCTCTCCTTCTGGCCCCTTACTAGGTCCCTAATCTCTGTGGTTATTTAGATCATAGCACACATATCAAAAGCCAACATCCACATATGAGAGAAAACATGCAATATTGTTTGCTCGGGCCTGGGTTGTCTCGCTCAGGATCATTGTTTCTAGACCCACCTACTTACCTGCAAATTTCATTTTTCCTTACCAGCTGAGTGATGCTCCATTGTGTAGATGTACCACATTTTCACTGTCTATTCATCGGTTGAGGGACATCTAGGTTGTTCCCAATTTCTGGCTATTATGAATGGAGCAGCAATGGACATGGATGGGCAAGTGTCTCGGTAGTAAGATACACCGATCAATTCTCAGATTCTTGAGGAACCGCCACACTGATTTCCATAGTGACCGTACAGGCTTGCACTCCCCACAGCGATGAATGATGAATAAATGTTCCCCACCCTTGTTTTCAAAACAAGAAACATTAGTAAGAAACAAGTATAAAATCTCTTTAATATCAACTTAGTGGAAGACGTTTCTTAAACCTGCTGCTGCTTTTCCTCTGTTGTAATATCACACATAAGATAGTTTCTAGAAAACACTACGGTATACTTAGGAGCGAAGGAGAGAACAAAACACAAGTGTCCTAATTATATTACACAATGGATGTCTTTGTCTTATTATGAAAATAGTTTTGACTATGTAGGTCCCTTGAAAGGCTCTCAGGGGCCCCTGGGGGATACTCAGACCACACTTTGGGAATCCCTGCTCCAAGCTGATATGCAAATTAACAGAAGAATAGTCTTGCCTGTGTCGTAAGGAAAACAGGTGCCCTGGATGGGGACACTCCAATGGTGTTGCAGCAGGAGCTTGCATTTCACAATGCTGACAAGTAAGACAAAGAGCACAGGGATGAGACCACGGACGCACCTCTGGGAGTTAAAAAGGAAACAGAAAATTTCACTGGATAACACTGAGCGTCTCAATGGATGCCCAAGCAGGCTGTGCATAAGTGAGCCATGGTGACTGTGTAAGGAGTCCTGAGAAGATACAGAAAGACAAGCCAGAAGGCAGGCAGCAACAGGCCATAGCAGCCCAGGCATGTGCTGTGTGATGTGACCACCAGGAAAGGGTGTTCTCTTGTTCTAAGTCTAGTTTGGAAGGGGAAAGACCTTTGTCAGTTCTATCATTTTACAGAGAGACACTGAAGCCCGGAAAGGCTGTCACCTGTTCAAGTTCTCTTATTGGATTTTCCACACTAGTCTTGAGCAGAACAGTGGAACAAAACAAAGCTTGCTCTTTCCCCACTCTCCCTTTCTTTCCATCCATGTACTCTCTCCCCCCGCCCCCATAGTTTTTTCTTACTCCCCAGACTCCCTCTTAGCTGTAAGAGGGAAGATAAGGCTATAAAAACCAGTGGGTACTCAGTGATTTTTCTTATCTCCTCTGTGCCAAAAATACAGACAGAGCACCACTGGCTGAAACAGCCGGAGGCACTGTTGGGTTCTGAGCTCAGACAACCACAAGGGGGCAGCACCTGAGAGTGCTTGGAGGGCTGCCGGAGCGCAAAAGCAGTTTTCTAGGATAGCTTGTTAGCTTGGGGTAAAAAAAACCGACAAAGGAAATGGTGGGTTCCTTTCAGATGGCGAGCCTGCCTGGACGTGTAGAAATGCCCGAGGGAGGTCTGCGCTCAAGCCTTTTGGAAATAGATCTATAGTTTCTAATTGGTTGTGTTCAGCAGAAACCCTGCTTTTAGTAATTTTTACTGTCTGCTGTTCTTCTAGGGATCTTGAAACATAGCTTTGGGTTTTATTGAGTTATTAGTTTTTGTTTGTTTGCTTGCTTGAGGCACAGTTTCACACAGTAGCCCAGGCTGACTTGGAGCTCCCGGCATTCCTCCTGCCTTGGATTTTTGAATGCTGTAATTACAAGTGTGAACCACTATGCCTGGCTGATTTTGTGTGTAGGTACATATGCGTGTGTGTGTGTGTGTGTGTGTGTGTGCGCGCGCGTGTGTGCGTGTGCGTGCGTGTGTGTGTGTGTGTGCGCGCGCATGTATGTGCGTGCGTGCGTGCGTGTGTGTGTGTGTGTGTGTGTGTGTGTGTGTGTGTGTGTGTTGGGGGGAGTTTAGAGGACTATCTTGGGTGTTATTCCTTAGGTACTGTCTTCCTTGCTTTTTAATTTTTTGTGTCTGTGTGTATGTGTGCATGAGTGTGCGTGTGCACGTGTGTAGTGGCTGGAAGTCAGTCTTAAGTATTGATTCTCAAGAGTTGTCCACCTTGCTTTTTTGAGACAGGGTCTCTTGGTGTTGGGCCTGCTGATCAGGCTAGGCCGGCCGGCCAGGGAGCCCCAGGGATCCATACATCAGTGTCTACGTCCCCAGTGCAGGGATTCCAAGTGCATACCACCACACTTGGCTTTTTAATATGACTATTGGAGATCAAATTCAACTCCTCACACTTGTGTGGCAAGACTTTCACTGACTGAGCTCTCTCTCTAGCCCTACTTTGCCTTTTTGAGAAAGGCTCTGTCACTGGGGTCGAGTAGGTTAGGCTGGCTGGCCATTGAGTCCAGAGATCTGTCTCCAGCTCCCCAGAGCTGGGATTAGGAATACTTGCCACTATTTTTTATCTGGGCTGTGGGTATTAAACTCAAGATCTCGTGCTGGCATGGTTAGCGATTTACTGACTAAACCACCTTCCCAACCCTTTATTTTTTTTAATTTTGAAGATAAAGTCAGTATCAGGGCCTGATAGTCCATCCTGGCAGTTCAGGAGACCGAGGCATGAGGACAGCAAGTCCAGGCCCTACCTGGGCTGTAGTGTGAGTTCAAGGCCAACTGGGAAGGTCAGGGAGACCCATCTCAAAAGGTAAAGGAAGAAGAGGGCTGTGTGTATAGCTGTGTGGTATAGTGCCTGCTTGGTATGCTCTAGGTGGCCCAGGGCTATCCCGCCATTTGACATTCTGACACAATGCTATCAGTTACAAAATTCACACTGAAGAACTACTCAATTGAATCTCTCTCTCTCTCTCTCTCTCTCTCTCTCTCTCTCTCTCTCTCTCTCTCTCTCCTCTTCGCTCTCTCTCTCTTTCTTACATACACAGACACACAAAAATCACAAAACCTTGTCCTGTTTAAGTGTAGGGAATTTGTCTTGGACCGCGTTCACAGGGCACATGGAGCACACGGGCCCCACGTTGGGCATGCCTACTAGACCTTTGTTTCTTGGTTCCAATCCTAGTACTACAAAAAGGGAGGGGCGGGGAGGAGGAGAAGGAAAAGAAGGTAAGGGCAGCTCATCAGACTTGACCTTGAAGTCTCTGGATCTCTAATGCTCGATAGATACATCAGTCACATGTCCTTTGTGCCCCTCCCCACACCAGCTGAGGGACAATACTCTCTGCTTGATGGAGATCCCCTCTGAAGTCGCTAACACCCCTGGATCACAGCAAGGCTGGGAGAACTACTCAGTCCCAGCTTCTGGGAACCCCGATAAAAATCATTCTGCTGGCAGCCCACATATATCACAAAGCTATGGACAAACATGGAATCTGTACCCACTTCCGGAGCTGAGCAAGGCCAGTGTGACTCCCGGGACCGACGGCTTGGAGATCAGATGCTTAAGACTAGCCTTTGAGCATCCCGGGGCTCTCTCTCTGGAAGCTTCCCTGGTGTGTGTTGGGATCTTGAGATGCACTCTGGTATTAATAGTGCAGGTCACTTGGGAACCACTATGAGTCAAGAGTGTAGAGCTACTCAGGGATCATCGGCTAAGGCAGAGCTCAGGGAGAGGTTGAAAAAGAGTGGTCTAGGCGAGTCATTATTGCTGGTGTGGGTCCACCCCCAGCAGCACATCACCTGAGAACTCATTAGAAACCCACTTCTTTTATGCCCTTCACTCTGGCGTCTGAATCCTAGGCTAGGGTTGAGCCCTCCCAGGTAATTCTTAATTCCAGTAAAGTTGTACTTGAAATGTGAAGGGCTGCTGAGCCAGCGAAGTCTGGAGAGTAGGGAGATGATAGAATGTTGGGAGGAAAAAAGTAGCAACACAGAGAGGAAAACAAATTGATAAGCAGACATAGAAAGATCTTCTTCTGCCCCAGCCCGAGGCTGGAAAATGACAGCTGCTGCCCCAAGGTATTAGCAGAGACTCAGTGTCTATGCACTTTCCACTCTGCTGTGTCAAATTTATTTGGCTAAAAACAACTCTTGTGGTTGTGACCTTTTATTCAGCTAATATTACTCCCCTCAATGCCTCCAAAGCACACAGAAGAAGCGGAGGACCGATGAAAATCCTCATCTGCTCCATCCCGAAGCCTTCCCAAACACTGTGTACCTTTTGGAGGGTTTCTTTTTATTGGGATTTCAGATTACTGAAAGGTTATCTGTCTCCTGTTCCTACAGGGCCCACAAGAAAACAGAAGGAGAACAGGTTGCGATGATGCGTGGTGTGTGCCTTAGCAGGCCACGCCCACCTGACTTCAGTGAGTACAGCCAGCAAGGGGAGGGAGTGGTCCAAGTCCGTCTTCAGAGCTAGAGAGACTCATGTCGGGGGCAGGGCAGCAGCTTCCACCAGAGTGAGAGGTGATGCTCTGGCACCATCCAAAATGTTTATTCTCCTCAGGTTTGGGTGGCTTGCTTGCTGGAACTACAGGGTACTGCCTCATGCCTCAGTTTCCCTTTCTTGGAAATGATAACCTCAGAGCCTTAGCGAGACAGTTATAATGACCATTCTAGCATCTTTAGCCCTTCTGGCCTCCCTCCACCAGCATCTCTACTTTTGGGTTTCTTTTCTGTGATTCATGAATTTTATATTGTTTCATAACTTTCATTTTCTTTTCATATGGTAAGCCTTCCTTCCTTCCTTCCTTCCTTCCTTCCTTCCTTCCTTCCTTCCTTCCTTCCTTCCTTCCTTCCTTCCTTCCTTCCTTTCTTTCTTTCTTTCTTTCTTTCTTTCTTTCTTTCTTTCTTTCTTTCTCTCCTTCTTGAGACTAGGTTTCTTTGTGTAGCCCTGGCTGTCTGGAGCTCACTGTATAGACCAGGCTGGCCTCAGAGGTCCACCTGCCTCTGCTCCATGAATGCTGAGATTAAAGGTGTGTGCCACGACATCCAGCTTAGATTTCTTTTCTTTTCTGTTTTAGATAGGGTCTCAGGTAGCTTAGGTAGGCCTAGAAATTGCTGTGTAGTGGAGGATGACCCTGGACTTTTGATCTTCTACCTCACCTCATAAGTGCTGGAGTTACAGGCATGTGCCATCAGGCTCCTTATATGCAGATTAAACACAAGGCTTCCCACATGCAAGGCCAGCACCCTACCTGCTGAGCTACATCCCCTACCCACAACACCACATTTTTCATAATTTTATTTGTGAAAACACAATTACAAAGAAGCTGCATCAATTTAAATAGTGGAAAAAGTAAGTTCCTTTTGGCAACGATGGAAGTCCATGTGATAAGGATCAGTCTAGATTGTTCTGTGGATATTTGTTCACACAGCACCTAAGATATCTAAAAACAATCACATTCTCCAAGTCACACAATGAAAGATGGAGAGCAGTTCAATGAACATGCTTCTTCAGTTCTGGGACATTTCATCCTTTTCTATTGGTTTCCCCTAGATATCGTGTTCTTCTTTAGGAATGACACATTAGATAATAGAAATCAGCTAGAACCTACGGAGAATAGTAAATGTCAACACATTGTTAAGCTGCTCCATCTCCACTAAAGGAGACCATAAACGAAGCCTTTAAAAATAAATTTGCGCCCTGTTAGCTTGGTTAATAAGCAGCATATAATATTACAATCTAGGAATCAACTTTCTTTTTTTTTGTGAAAATATTTGAAGCAGGTTTCTTACATCATCTATTGTTTCTGTCATGATTACCTTATATATATATATATATATATATATATATATATATATATTATACCTTATAGTCACTGATAGAGTTATTCTATGACAGTGAACATCTGGAATACATGCCTTAGTGACGTAGTCGGGGGAACTCACCTATTAGGGAAGTTGTAATTTGAGGAGACCCAGGGATGTGAAAAGTTCACAGTAGGATGCAGAATGATGTGAGCTCAGGGGTTGGTGGATGTAACAGAATGATGGGAGCGGACGGGGCTCAAGATGGTGTTATGAAATGAACACTGAAGATTTGGCTCCATATAGTGCGCCTTCTGTATATTCAAAGCAGACCCATCTAATGACATGAAACCTTGCGCTCTCATTATTGAAACAGAATTCTAATAATAAAGAGGACATCTGCTGAAACACGCAAAGGGCTGGGTTTTCATCACAGCATGTATGTAACAAGCAGCTGCACCAGGTATTTCTCTATAGAGCCAAGGAAACTGAGCAGATAGGACGTGATGTGATCATGAATGCTCCGCTCCACCAGTGTCTGTCCTGGGCTGCTCCAGCCCTTCTGGGTGAGTGCTTAGAGACGAAGGTGCCCTCGTGGTTCTCATGGGTTCTTAACTGCAGAGTTGGGATGAACACTTGCAAAGTTCTCAAGCCACAGACATTCTGGTTCCCCAGGGGACAAATGTTTGCGCTGTTAAAGATGGGTCATGGGTAAATGTGGGGACGGGATAGAAAGCAACAAGCTGTACGTTTTTGAATCTTTAAGAGAACCACTTGAACTGAGCCTCAGTTTCCTGATGTATGAAGTGTTCGCCCTGTACCAGACAGTATTATCTAGTTTAATCCCCACAGTGACACTTAGAAACAGGTAATAAACAATCGCTCCTCATAGCTTATAGTTTTTCCCTCGTACTTTATAGTTGAGAGAAATTGTAACAGACCTGGCAAAAATGAAGATATTCTCACGAGGCACTATTGTCTCTCAATTTGACTGTCAGATTATTCTAACAACGGGAGCCTTCCCCCAGGAATCTCAGGCTGGGAGAAGGAAAAGGTACCAGTGAGAGAGATTTCAAACAGTTCCAACAACTTGCTAGATGCTCTGCTGGAGGAAATGGAAACTCAGATAATGATAGGTCAGCCATGGGTGGGACCACATCTTGACTGTGTCTGCTTGGACGCCCATATCCTTGGCCTTCTATTTAAACTTTGATCTTACCCCAGGATCCTGAACAGTGGTTCTCAATTTGTGAGTCATGACCCCTTGGGGGTCACATATCAGATATTTACATTGTGATTCATAACAGTAGCAAAATGACAGTTATGAAGTAGCAATGAGATAATTTTATGGTTGGAGGTCACCACCACATGAGGAACTGTATTAAAGGGTCGCAGCGTTAGGAAGGTTGAGTGCTGCTGATCCGGAAGATGGACTTGGAGAGTTTGCTGGATTCCTTTGTCTGTCTTCCCAATGTGGCTGCATTGAATACTTTCGATTTGACTCTCTTAATCGACTTACTGAGGATGGGTGGCTGGACCTGACTTGAGACACAAGTTGTGACACCCAAGCTCAGGAACAAAATGGTGAATTCCCCAGGACCTCAGACAGGGTGACTAGCAGACCTGGGATTCCCGCCAGGCAGTCTGCCCAGAGGCTTTGTTCTTGCACTGCTGGGCATTAGTGGTTTTCTTTCAAAAGGAATGAGGCAACATCTGTAAGAATCTGCTGTAGCTTGAACTTGAAATGTCTCTCACCGACTCGACTCGTGACTTCAATTCTTGTTCTCTGTCTGGTGGCATTAAACCATGGAACCTTTAGGAGGTGGGGCCTGGACCTAGAAGGTCCTTACAGGTGGGTAGATCTTTGAAACTTGATACCTGGCCCTGGTTTTGATGGTTCCCTCTGCTTCCTAGTCGTTCATGATATAAGGCACCTCCTGCTGCCACGAACTACCCCCATCTCCCATGCCTTCCACGCCATGATGGACTGAACCCCTCAAAAACCATGAGCCAGAATAAATATACCACCCCCCATGTGTTGTTTCTGACGGATACCTTGTCATGGCAACACAAAAGCCAGTGACACAGGACCTTTCAAAAAGCTTAAGTCACCCATTCATGGAAGACAGGAGGCTGTATCTTTGAAGCCAGCAGGGAGCCTCCCCTTTCCATCACCCCTTTTCCAGTTTTTGTTTCCATTTAAGATGCCTGATGAGGTTCATTAAACAAAGTGGGCAAGTTAGAAAAAGCAAACTGGAAATCAGCTCTTACAAACATGAAGCACACACTCATAAACAGAAGCCAGAAATGGGGAAGCCTGACGTAGAGGCCAGGAAGGCCCGGAAATGAGGCAGGTTCCGCTTTCTTACTGCAGCCACAGACAGCCCACCTTGAGCCCCACCCAGAAGCAGGCTCTGATGCTGTAGGGACGGATACTAACTTATCCCAGAGGCCGAGGGGATAGCTTGGTGGAAAAGGCGCTTGCCGTGTAAGCAGCAGGACCAGAGTTCAGATTTCCAGAACCCACACAGAGCCGGATGTGGTAGCTGGCCTTTGTCATCCCAGTGTGTGTACACTGTGGTGAGAAGCAGACAGGGGAACCTTGAAGGCCAGCTGGCTCGCCCTGATGTGCATAGCCGTGAACAAGAGACCCCGCTTCAAACAAGAGGTGAGGACTGACGCCGAAGGCTGTCCTATGACTTCTGTGCATGAACTCTGGCACTTGGAGAGTATGCTGGAAGCAAAAGGGAAAAAAGATCCAACACGAACAACAAAAAATAAAGCCACTCATAATTCTACTACCCATCTTGGTGGAGGGGGGGAGATGCTGTTTAACTGGTATACGTAATTTCATTTTCCCCCATGTACACACTCATTTTATGACAGGGCAAGACAGTACAGAGACGCCTCCATCTTCTATTCTTGCTGAGGCTGTGTCAGGTTTTACTAGAAATTTGTCTCCTTGGTGGAGAATTCTGTGGAAAATGACCCAACTCTATTCTAGGAAGCTGAGGCCAAGATGCCCCAGCTAACCTAGCTTCTGTTAAACTGCCTGCTTGTTCAAGCACCCCCACCCAGAGAACCACTTATCTTAGCTTCTCTTAAATTGCTTCCATGTGCAAGCCTCCCCCTGCAGCTGTAGAATGGGATAGCAGGATGTGGGGTTGGCCTTTAAAAGCCCCTTGGTCTACATACTTCGGACTACACTTAGGTCCTGAATACCTGAGTGTAGTCCCAGCCTGTTGGGACAAAGACTTTGAATTGTTTATAAACTGTGTCTGAGTGGTCATCTCCGGTGGGCACCCCATAATAATCTTCTCCCCTAGACAAAACTGGACGTCCACTTACATTTGATCCCAGAGTCATTCCGTCACCCTTACCATAGCGATTCCTTAGCTGATTTTCAACTGATGACTCCTTTGGTGTTACTGCTCTTGTTGGCGGCGTGAACCTGGGACAGTGGAGCCTACACTACAGAGGAGGCAGACTAAAGTCTCACGCAATAGTCAGGTTTATTCAGGGCATCAGATAATTTATAGTCTGAGGGCATTCTGTGGATAAGCAAGGTCATGTGTGCAAAGTTCACTTGAGTTTGTTTGTGTTGTATACAGTCACAAGGGCAAGGTCACGTGAGTGTAGGCTTATACTCTTAGTCAGGAGGACAACTCTGTGCTTGGAAACACCATAATCTAAGGTAAACTTACCCTCATTTACTACTCCTGAGAGGGGCATGACAGCACATTCTAAGAATGTGGAACATGAGGTTTCAGGACTCTTGTTTAATTGGAGTTTTCTCTCAACTTCTCAGAAATCTCCTCACACAGCTTCAATCATGGACGGTGTTCCGACACTTTCGTTATTTAAAAAATAGGCTTATGAATTCACATTAACTTAAAAACCTTCCTTAACAACAGCATACATTTAAGAAAATCGAAAGCTGACGTCTTAAAAAAAAAAAAAAAGAAAAGACCTTTAACATAGTGTGCTCGCTAGTTTTCTTGACACAAGCTAGAGTCATCTGAAAGGAGGGAACCTCAATTGAGAAAATGCCTCCATAAGATTAGGCTGTAGACAGTGTCGATCCCACTGGTGGAGAATAAGACCACTGCCGCAGTTTAAAGTCAAATTTGAAGCAAGCTTTAATTCAATACTGGCCAGGTTAATGGACTCTCTGGCCAGGTCCACCTCTGAGTCACCAGGAAATGTCCATGAGTCATGCCTTGCAGAGGCTTAAAAAGGCAACCCACCAGGCCTCTGGTCCAACCAGGGACAAGCATACATCCTGACACATTTCCTGCCCATGTACCTCCTGCCCACATGTGATCAAGCACATCTGGTGCAGGTACAAACTTGTTTAGGGGAGTGAAAACATAAAGTAGCCTCCAGTACTTAACTTTGGTTCTTACAACAGGCCTGTAGTGATTGCTAGGCCCAGTCCTGGGCTGGTGGTCCTGGGTTCTAGAAGAAAGTAGGCTGAGCAGACCGTGGGAAGCAAGCCAGTAAGCATCTCTCCTCCATGGCCTCTGCATCAGCTCCTGCCTCCAGGTTCCTTTCCTGTTTGAGTTCTTGTCCTGACTTCCTTCAGTGATGAACTGTGCTGTGGAAGCGTAAGCCAAATAAACCTTTTCCTCCTCAAGATGCTTTGGGTCATGGTGTTTCATCACAGCAATAGCAACCCTAACTAAGAAATATGGTTTAGCAGAAATTCATGTCCGGGCTAGGAAAATGGCTCAGCAGTTAGGAGGAGTGGGGGCTCTTATTGAGGACAAGGGTATGGTTCCCAGCACCCATATGGTGGCTCACAATCATCTATAACTCCATCTCCAGGGGATCCAGCATCCTCTCTGGCTTCTACAGGCTGTGCATGCATGGGGTACACCAACATACATATAGGCAAACACTCAGACACATAAAATAAAAATAAAAATCTTTAAAAAGAAATTCATATTTATAATACATGGGTCTGTGTAAAGTCTTAGTATTTCCCAACTCAGCAACTAGAGGCGGATGGGTTTTACTGTGCACAACCCAGGTGGAGCCTGTGTGAGGCTGGTACCTCAGAACGGCAGGCATGCTGGGGTTGCCTGTTTGCTGGCTCTACTGTTCACAACCGAGGTGTAATCTTTCTAAGAACGCAGTTCCCAGCATTTTCTCTGGCCGTGAAGCATGCTAACATTTTTTTCTACGTCTCTTCTCCTCACTTTCCTCCTTCCTTTTTTCTTTCTCTCTTTTCTCTTTCTCTCTCTCTTTTCTTCTCTCTTTTGCATACTGCAAGGGAGCAGCAGGCTGGACAGAAGAGTACCGCCTTCTTGTCATGTTTTCATTGCGTGTAAAATCTGCCTCAGGGAGAGAAATCCCATTTCCTTTCACTCGACTTAGAAACGAGCCTAACCCCTATCTAACATGGCTTGTTTGATTTCTCACAACAAAGTAAGAGTGTGTGTGTGTGTGTGTGTGTGTGTGTGTGTGTGTGTGAGAGAGAGAGAGAGAGAGAGAGAGAGAGAGAGAGAGAGAGAGAGAGAAGGGAGGGGAGAGTAAAGACTGTATTAGGGAGAGAGTGAATTTGTTAATGAATTAAGCAGATGGAGGACCTACCACTCACTCAGTGATCTGCTAATTGCTTTAGACAGATTATTAACTTCATTGAGTCTGAAGTCACCCTATTATTTAATTAATGGAGCTGAGGAGAGTGAGACTCAGGTCAGCTCCCTTGCTCATGGAAAACAGTGAGAAGGTTTGAACCAAGGCCTGCTGATTCCCAGACTTCGCCCTTTCTCGGGTTCCTTCCAGGACTGTAAAGCAATCCTGGGCAGCAGATTCCAGGCCTGAGACCAAGGTGTTCTGCCAAGCTTTGTAAGGAATGGACAGAGCCTGTGGTCACTTGCTCTGTCCTCTTCTTAGAACCTGTCCTTGTCTGCAGGATGTAGTTGGTCCTCTCTCACCTCCCCTGCAGAGTGCTCCCAGAGAGTCTCTCCCTCTGGAGCCTAATCATCATCTGCGTTCCCTGGAGAGCACCTAGAGTCATTGACAGCCTGACCCCTGGGACACATCCAGTCAGTAGACACTTGGAGTACACTTAAACTCAATCTCCCTATCCCGGCTTTCTGAGGAGCGTGGGAAGTACTAAGAGTCTTCAGTGCAGTGAACCTAGGGCCTGTCCTTGGTCTAGGACACTGGACTGCAGTGGCTGGGCCCAGGATTGACCCCTCATCTGGGAAGGGACTAGGAGCAGACTGTGAGATGCAGGGTCCCATTAGTGATGCTGTTTTAGAAGGGAGTCAGGGGCTGTGGAGATGGCTTTAGTGGCTGAGAACTGGCTATAACTCCAGTTCTAGAAGACCTGATGCCCTCTTCTGGCCTCCACGGGCACCAGGCACACTTGAGGTTCACTTATATACACAATGCAGGGAAAGCACATATTCACATAGAATAAATACTGTTTCAGACACTATTCTGTTTCTGAGAAGAGACACAGTGACCGAGGTAGCTCTTAAAAGAGAAAGCATTTAATTTGGGGCTGGCTTACAGTTTCAGAGATTTAGTCCATTATCATCATGGCAGGAGCATGGCAGCATGCAGGCAGACATGGTGCTGGAGCAGTACCTGAGAGCTACATCCTGATGTGTGGGCAGAAAGAGAGACTCTAGGCTTGATATGGGCTTTTGAAACCTCAAAGCCCACGCCCAGTGACATACTTCCTCCAATAAGACCAAATCTCCTAATCCTTTTAATCCTTTTAAAAATAGTGCTACTTCCGGGTGACCAAGACTTCAAATATATGAGCCTATGGGAGCATTCTTATTCAAACCACCACAAATATATCTTAAAAAAGGGAAAGAAGTGAGTTGGAATTTGCCTGACCCTGAGACATGGTACATGACTATTTAACTTGTTATGTAGATCAGGCTGGCCTCAAATTTGTGAAGAACTGTTGGGAGCCAGACTGATCCAAGACTTTCTCAGGGACCAGTCTGGACTACAGACCCCCCCCCCCATCCCATTCTTCTCCCACCCATAAAAAGAAGACAAATAAGGAATGATTCTTTCGGCTTTTGTTTTTGTGGGGTTCCATCCATGGTTGCTGTGTGCCTGGGAGAAGCATCATGAGATCTCCTGGCAGAGACAGATATTCACTTCATTGCAGATAGGATATAGAGATAAGAAGGAGCCCGGGGCAAGATGCCCCCCCAAACCAACCCTAATGACCTTCTTTTGGTGATGCCACACAATTCTAAGGTTTTCAGAAGCCTCCTAAAAAGAGTACCACCAGTTGGAGACCAAGCATTGAGCTTCTAGGGGACACTTCCTATTCAAAGGTGATAGGGGCGAATCACATCTGCCAGGCCCTGCCTCGAAAGATGGCCAAAGTACTCTAAAGATGCTCCAAAGAAATGGGGATTTGGAAAATTCGAATTTCAGGGGAACGCAATTCAACCAGAACACTTTCAAAACTTTAGATTTCTAAGTAAGATGCTTTTAGAGTCTTTTTGAAACTATGTGTCCTATTTCTAAGACCCGTGTAGAAAAGGAAACCTTTCTTAAGACAAAAAATAGAACAGCTACTGTCCATCAGCTAGTTTCCATTCAGGATGTTAAATTGCACAGCTGCCCTTCATTCTACGGGATGTGTCGCCAGGCTTGGCGTAGGGACTGAATGTGCTCTGTGGTTCCATCTCCAGGTCTATTATGTTGCAATGGGTTTCAAATATGCGGTAGAGACAGTAAGTAGCTCTGGTGGAAATTGGTCCCTTGTCCTCTGGCCCAGCTCTGTGGGAGGCTCCATGATTGCAGAAGGAAAGTACTTTTGCTTGCCTCCCACACCTGTGGACCCACCTCACTCTTCAGCCTTGAATCGTCCTGAGGGTCAGGCTGTGTCAGGGCCCCTGAAGGAGGTAGTCATGTGGGTTCCACAAGCTCTCGCACGTGGTATAACAACTGCTAACCATATCTGTTGTTGGTCTGATGATTAAGTGGCACCAGGAAGGCTTGTGGCATGGGATGACTGGAGAGCCAATGGAAGGGCAGCCCCCAAAAGAAGGCCAAGGGTGACTCAGTTTGATGCACCACACGGTGACCAGAGGACCGTGTGGAGGGGACAAGCTGTCACTCCTCTGTCTTCCTAGTTGGAAGGGTTGGCATGTGGCCTGCTTCTGGGCAGTGGTGACATTTCCTTTGGCTTGTCCTGTCAATCACACCACAGGGAATATGAATTTTCTCTTGTATCGTTCTGCTGGCTGACATTTCCCCAGCAATGGCCTTTTCTGAAAACTCGGGTCAAGGAGCTAGGAGGTCTAAAGAGAGACAGATGGGGAGAGACAGGGCAGGGGCTCCATGGGTGATGGAGAAGGAAGCTCCATTCTGAGTAAAGCCACATGGCCTCATGTGGCCTAGGTAAGACCTAGGAGTTTTAAGGGTCAAAGTGAAGAGTACAGCCACATCTCGCCTCTGTCTGTTGGAATACAGCCCAAGTATGGAGTCAGGCCAGGACATCTCTGAGCGCTTGTGAGAAAACTCCAAGAAACCAAGACAACAAACGTGGAATTGTTCTTGGATTATGTTTTCATGTCCCTCCCAGGTGTATTTGAGAGGAGAGAGTTACTTCAGCTTATTCGTGACAACTGCCTCTTGTTATTTGTTTATATGCCTCCATGGGAAAACACGGTTTTGTCACATGTGGCTTGCCTTGTGATTGTACACTTTACTCATGTGACTCTCCTTAAGCCTCAGAGTATAAATTGTCTGATGCTCTGAATAAAGTTGGCTTTTGCGTGAGACTTTAGCCCGCCACATTTTTAGGCTCCATTCTCCCAGGTTTCACCACTGACTGGAGCAGTAAACACCCACCTTTGCCTTTTTTTTTTCATGTTCAGATGGATTCTCTCTTGTCTTAACCTTTCTACTTATAATCGTTTATTTTGCTTAATCTCATTTACAAATTATATATTACATACGAGGACATTTAAACAATTATATACACAGCTATGCACTACTACATGACAATGTTTCCGTTAGCAACAGGTCATGGATTGTGTAAATAATATTGGTGCTATGAGATTGTGTTGCATATCGACACCCAAAGAAAATGACACAAAATTCTTCTGGTGGCTAATAGTTTACATTAGGATAGAGGGCTTCTTGTTTTTAGCTTTCAAGGCTATGTGCCTATTCAGTGATACCAGGTGCACTGGAGATGTATCCAACTGTCCCCTGGTTTTGTTTTCCATTTATTTCACAACGCAAGAGATGAGGCCAAGGACCCTGTGCATGCAAAGAAGCGCTTTAAACACTAGGATTCACCAGAAGCACCGTCAGCCCTTCTTGACTTTTTTTTTTTTTTAAGACAGATTCTCACATGGAGCCCTGGATGGCCTGGAACTTTCTACGGAAACAGGTTGTCCTGAAACTCACAAAGATCTGCCTGCCTCTGCTTCTCAAGTGCTGGGATTAAAGGCATGCACTACCACTCCTGGCTTCCATGACTTGTTGACCTGCTTCTCCTGAGTCCTGGGGAGATGTCTGGCTTCTCTGAGAAAGTCTGTAGCTTCTCTGAGATTCCTCTTGATGTTTGCATCCCTGTCTCTTTCTCTCCAGTGTCCATGTCCTTTTGTTGGGTCTGTCTCAATTCTCTCCCTGGTTTCTGTAGAACCTCCCTCTATCTGGTCTGTGCTGTGGGATGTTCTGTATGTTAAATGTGTTGCTCTGATTGGTTAATAAATGAAACACTGATTGGCCAGTAGCCAGGAAGGAAGTATAGGTGGGACAAGGAGAGAGGAGAATTCTGGGAAGCGGAAGGCTGAGGCAAGGAGACACTGCCAGCTGCCATGAGATGTTAAGATACCAGTAAGCCACAAGCCATGTGGCAACTTATAGATGAACAGAAATGGGTTAATTTAAGATATAAGAACAGTTAGCAAGAAGCCTGCCCGGCCATACAGTTTGTAAGTAATATAAGTCTCTGTGTTTACTTGGTTGGGTCTGAGCGGCTGCAGGACTGGTGGGTGAGAGAGATTTGTCCTGACTGTGGGCCAGGCAGGACCAAGAAAACTCTAGCTACAGGTCTGTGCTCAGGAAAGTGTCTTTCTGAAATTTACATGTTATAAGCTGTAGTTCCTTGACAAGAAAAGCCACACCCATGGTAGGAAACCCCAAAACTTACTGTGAGTAGAGCAGCTTGATTGTACAGTTTACCTCAGGCTATCTTTAGTCTGCCTAAAAGCTACTTAACTACTCACTTCTGGGGTGGACACCACATCCTACGGACTATCGGGTGAAATCTTTGGAAGGCATTTCTTAACAGACCACCAGCTCCTACCAACCCAAAGCTAAGACTGTCTTCAGTTAGCACCTGAAGCTTAGGGCAGAGATGCCCCCACTTGGCAGTAACCTGCCTATTTGATGTTTCCAGTACATCTGGAAAATGCCTTGATTTATAACTGTCTTTCGTTCTTAAACGGCAAAAACTTCATGAAACTGCTTCCACGTTAGAATGTGCTATTCAGGGCACCTTGGCTCTGTGTCCCCGGCCATGGTCGCTCCTATTTGGCTCAAGAATAAACTTACTCCCTGATAGGTTTTCTGAACCCTGACAATAGGTTTCTCTACCAATGCAGTCAGCCAAATGAAAAAGTAAATGACCAGGTTTATTTGGACAAAGCCCTCCCAGGCGAGTCCTCCAACCCCCAGAGATCTGGGGGTGGGCAGGAGAGAAAAAAATCACAAGGCTAGTCTAAAGGAGGGGCTTAAATGCCCCATAGGCTCAGGGGTGATGATGTGTCTTCACAAGCTGGGATTGCGCCTAAGTATGGTATGCTTTTAGGAGGGGTCTTAAGCAGCTAGCAGCTTTGTGGGGGAGGATCCGCCGCCACCACTACCTTGGAACTGGACTTTTTGGTGTTTTTTCTGAGAGAGAAGGGTTTGGAGAGGGAGGAATGGCCAGATCAAGCAGCGGTGAGCTGGGGTTTCCAGCTGAACCAGGAAGGATGGACCACAGGAGGCCATAAAATTAGCAGTGACCAAGCCTCAATGCTTACAAAAGAGCCACTGGGTCCCAAAGCCTCGAATTTGGGATCCTGACTTCTGGCTACTTTTTTTTTTCTTTTTTTTGCTATTTATGGCTAATTTAAATGATAAATCCCAGAACTTCACTTAGTTTACAGATGGGGTACAGACTCTGAAGACTTGATTTTCTTCAAAACATTTATATTGGCTCTGTGATGGTATGGAGTCTAATGAGTGATAGGGATGGTATGGGCTTTCACTTGCCCTGTATAAATCGGTGACCTCTGGGAGCAAGACTTTGTGCAGCTGATGAGCAGGAGCCCACTGGTAAGGGATGGGGTGGACCTCACTCACATTCCCAAGCAGAGACTGACAACGGTTACATCCCCTTCCATATTTCATGTCAACTCTTTGGCTTTTCTCTCCATTAGAAGAGTCACTCTGAAGACCACGCAAGGCCCCATGGTCAAAATCACCTGCCATGGAGTACCTGGCCGGGTTGTGACTGGATTTTGCTCTTCTGATCTCAAGAGGGACTCTGTACTGGTAGGTGCTGCTTAATTTAGATCAGTGGTTTGTCTTTCTAACAGCAGTGAAAAAGACTTGTAAAGTTCAAACTCATCCAGCAATGGACGAGGAGGTGGGAGCTCTGCGATAATTTATTGTAAGTGACTTTTCCATGCCGGCTGCACACAATGATCAAATTCACCGCTCACGGATGCCCACATGGAGGGCCTGACGTCATTTTATTCTTTAAGTTACATTTATTTATCATTTATTTGGTGTGTGGGTGGGCATGCGAGTGCTATGGCATCCTGTGTGGCTTAGAATCTTGTTCTGGGGACAGAGGATCTCGGTGTCACAGGTCTCAACACACAGCAAGTCTCAGGTAAGGTTGACTGCTAGAGAGAGTACTTCTTGTGAGAGTCGGCCCTCTCCTTCCCCTTGTAGGTTCAGGGATTAAACTCAGTTCATGGGGTTCTGTGGCAAACACCTTTACCTGATGAGCCTTCTCTCTAGCTCCTAAACTCCTAATTTCATTTCATTTCAATTCATTCATTCATCTATCTATCTATCTATCTATCTATCTATCTATCTATCTATCTATC
>CABHPR010155462.1:0-51540 GCA_902168415.1 Peromyscus melanophrys | reverse complement strand
TAGTCCCCTGATTTCACTTTCTCCATAATTTTACCTCATTCTTTTTTATTATTAATAATTCATAATTTTCTTTCACATTATGAGAATAAAATAATCCTCTTGAAAGAAAGGCTATTGGGTCCATGTTCAACAAACACAAAATTCTCATCCAAAAGAGATACAAGTTTATCCCATCTGGGCTAGGACTTTGTCGTCAGAGGCTAGACCATACCTAGCATTTTCCAGAGACTTGGGACAGCAGGTACCCTGCCTGTGATATGCTACAAGACATTCAGAGCCTCCTTAATACCTATGTCATTGATGCTGCCTGAGATGGACTGTGGCTGGAGTTTTCTTCAGTCCCACCTGGGACCGCAGCTGCTCAGACCCAACAGAAGGGACACAGGAAAACTTCAACTGCAATGGACTTCATCACTGATTGCACTTGTAGTTTAACAAAGACCAGAAGTCACTGGCATTGTCTTGTGTATCTCAGTTAAACATGTTTTTAGGTCAATGGTTTTCAAGTGCTGTCTCTGGACAAGTAGTATCAGCGCCACCTGGGAAGTTGTTAGAAATGCAACTTTGTTGGTCCTACCCCAGGCAAAATAGAAGCAGAAACTCTGGGATATTGCTAAGTAATCTATATTATAAATCCTCCAGGTGATTCTGAGTAAGAGTGGAAAAGTCTAAGAACTGCTGGTAATCTGTATATGTTTACAAGGTTCTTCATGGGCAGTGATAACTGAGTTTCTCCATGGGTATGAAAATCCATCTGTGGTACTCTAGGTGGGACTTCCAGACTAGGTGGGACTCATGACTCAGCTATGGAGAAGCGTTATTTGTGATCATTTATTTTCTGGGGTTAAATGATGTACTTAAGAGCAATGACAGCCCACAAAGAAGAGCTTTGTTGTACTTACCAAGATGAGAACAGTACTACTGCTTCGCACAGGGAAATTCAGTATTCTAAACAATTAGAGCCATGGAGCGAGCTAGTTGTAGTGAATGCCTGTAATCTCAGCTCTGAGCAGGTGGAGACAGAAGGATTACTGCAAACTCAAGGTCATCTGGTCTACACAGTGAGTTCCAGGCCAAGAAGGGGGCCACATAGCAAGGAATTTGTATGTATTTGAACTTACAAAATTATATACAAGTTAGTCTAATTGCTTAATAAATGAGCCAATCTGAAAACAGTTTTTGAGACCTGTTCAGTAACCTTCCTTTCTTGTCACTGTTTATTTTTTGCTTTGTTTCATGAGGAAGAGTGACCCTGTGGTGTTGCCCATGCTAGCCAAGTACTTTGGCACTGAGATGCATTCCCAGCCTCATGCTGATCATAAAAATATTGAGACTTAGTATACATCTGTGTGATATCTCTCAGAGACAAAACAAAATGTACTGCTTGTGTTTTTTAGATGAAAGAGTATTCAAAATAGTTTTTACTGGGAAATAATTTTTGGTAGCAATTGGATGGTGCTTAAATTTCAATTTCAATATATATATTTCAATATATAAAATTTTCAATATATTATTATTTAGTCTAAAACATGTACAAAATCAACTTACTACCAGGAAAATGTTTCACAAGCAGATGCTGCATCGCCTTTTCCTTAAAATAAGAATATGGGCTAATGCTGATTAATTTTAATTCATGTTTTCAATGACATGTATATATAAAGAAGTGTATCAATTACAGATTATAAAAGTACTAAATATTTTAAAAGATCAAATTCTTTAAATATTTCAAAAGTGTGTAGCTATTTTAAAATTACCAAATTCCCCTCTAGTGTATTTCACTATCATCAAAGCTGAGAATGAAATAGTTGGGGACCAACTAATCATATTCTGTCCTTCTGCATGATGTTCTGAGAGTCGACCTTTCTGAAGCGAATCCTAGCTCTATGCATAATTGTTCCATAACCCAACTTCTTCCTTTGGTTTCAAATTCAGGTATTATTGCATAATCTTGTTGAGAAATATAGAATACCATCTTGACCAGCCAAGTAACTCTTTTATTCATTCTCAATAATAATGCAAAGCCTGGACTACAGATTGATGTATGCATGTGACAGTATTTGAGGTAAAAATGAAGAATTATTTTCTTTTCTAGGGTTCAGTTCTTTAAGGAACTGGAGCAGCAACCTTTTTTGTTAAGTTTTGACCATTTAACCTCTTTTATAAAATTTCCATTGGGCTATGTCTGCCTAAACAAGGCTCATCCTAATCATGATGTTAACCTGAAGGAGTGTATAAAGGACAAGAAATAAACATAGTCAATTAAATAGTGGACCTATGAAGGGCCTATGTAAACGTTTCTGCCCTACCCTTTTTCTGAGACTTGTAGTCGACCATCTTAGTTGTAACTTCCCGCTTCTGTGCACTCTTAGTCCCTGTCTGACTTTTACTTCTGTTAGAAATATATCCACATCTCTGGGTTCCGAATTAAACTTTGCCTGTCAAGCGACTGTCTCCTGCTTTACTATTAAGTCATGAGCAAGCCTTCCAGAACCCCAGCATTCATTCTCTCAACTCCGCTCACTTATCTCTTCAGTGTGGCTCCGCACTCTGAATAATCTCCACTTCTTACAGAGAAGAAAGGGAACCGTTATTAGAGAGAATCCAGGAATCATCAACTGTCTAGATAGTGTTCTGCATATTTAAGTGATTTCATGTATATAAAATATTTTACAATATTTTGACAAGTAGGTTTCATTATCCTACTGAAACTGTGGTCCATGATTGTGTAGTTGCCAAGACCAAGATGGAGGACTTCCCTCCTGCAACCTTCTACATATTTCTGCTAGTGATCACTTTCTCTATTTGAAAATTGTTTTCTGCCTATAAAATATTATGATCTTGTTATAAAATTGAGAACAATGCAATAATAAATAAAAAGTCAACCTCCATCATTCATCTGTCTGTCTGTCTGTCTGTCTATCTATCTATCTATCTATCTATCTATCTATCTATCTATCTATCTATCTATTTATTTTGGTTTTTCAATACATGGTTTCTCTGAGCTACCCTGGCTGTACTGGAACTCATTTTGTAGACCAGGCTGGCCTCAAACATGGAGATCCACCTGCCCCTGCCTCCCAACTGCTGGGATTAAAGGCATGCACCACCACCACCCAGCCCATCATTTATTCTTGTTCTTTAAATTTATTTATTTAGCTTCCCTTCTTTCTGTCTCTGTCTCTACTGGTTGGTCTCTCTCTCTCTCTCTCTCTCTCTCTCTCTCTCTCTCTCTCTCTCTCTCTGTCTCTCTCCCTGTCTCTCTCTGTCTCTCTCTCTGTCTCTCTCTCTCTCTAACTGTCTCTCTCTGTCTCTCTCTGTCTCTGTCTCTCATTGTATATGCTCACACACATATTCACTGGCATGCTCCAGTGCACTTGCAGAAGTCAGAGAACAACCTGTGGGTGTTGGTTCTTTCCTGCCACCATGTGACTTCTGGAGATCAAACTCAGGCTGTCAGGCTTGGTGACAAGTGACTTTCCCTGATGAGCCAGCACCTTACTGTGAAGCACTGTGAACACTCTTCTTACACTGCAGGGTTTGAGTGTGCATGCATATTTCTACTTAGTAGAATGCTAATTTTATTCAGGACTTTCTTTCTTAATATTAAATTAAAGGCATTTCTCTGAATCAGTTTCTTATTCTTCAAAACTCAACTTTTAGTAGCTGCATAATCCTGGCCTGTGAATGTGGCTTTATTTTCACTGCCCTTGTTCAGTAGAACAGTGCTTGGCTGAGCTGTGGGATGACATCCACTCAATGCACACAGTGTTCCGGGCAGTGCTCAAAGCACCTGGCATCTGCATCTTCTTTTGCTCTGTGACATCAGTCCTACTTCTGTCCACGATTTGACTGATGACAGGAGAGCAAGGATACAAAGTGTCTTCTCCTTGCTAGTGCTGTCTGCATCCCTTGCCCTGTTCATCCTTTCCTTGCTGTGCTCTGACTTCTCAGTCCCAGGAGTCACTACAACTCCAGCTGAACCTGCGCGTCCTGGGCTTTGCTTTATTCTGCAGCCTTTCTGATTGACCTCGGGAGTGCTTGGGTTAACGATATGAAACTGCATGCCTCTTGGTATTCTTCTACTCGAGGGTTTTTCTAAAATAGCTCAAGCTTGAGCTGGCCCAAGCATCACACCAAGACTACCTCACTTTTTTTCCTTCCTCGGTTTGGTAAGTGATCTCTAGGTCTGGGCACATAATTTAAGTGACCTCTAGGTCTGTGCATATAACTTAAGTGACCTCTAGGTCTGGGCATATAATTAGGCACCATATGCTTAATATTTTCCACACTCTTATTTACCTAGTTCCTTACTGATGTCTCACGTCGTGGCTTCTGGTACAGATTCATTGAGTGGACTTCTCAGGGCTGTCCTGAGAGCTACGTTTTCTAGAGTCAGCCTCCCAGTGTTGTACTAATCTGGCTCAGTTCTGTTTGCACCTTTACACCAGGGTCCTGTTGCATCAGGGAAGGTGTAAGTCTCTGAGCCTGATGTTTAAGAGCTTATCTCTTATGGCAAAAAAAAAATTCTAATAAAATCTTTGTTCAGAGACACCTGTGTTTTGCTCCTGTTTGCTCTATTTGGAGTGCTTCACCCGCTGTCTCTGTCTTCCACCCTCCTACTCCTCATCTTCATCTTTGGGATTTAAGTATGCCAACCTGTCACTCTCCTTTCCAGGTATCTGTTAATTACTCCTCAGGAACCCTGCCTCATCTGTTCCATTCAGCTTTCAATAACTATGAACAAAAGTGTGTTTTGATTCATGGTTTCATGCATGTCAGTCCAGGGTCCATTGGCCCTGTTGCATTTAGGCCTATGGGTTGTGAAGCAATTCACTGTGGCGGAAGTATATGGGAGAAGAAGCTACCAGCCTCATAGTGGTCAGGAAGCAAAGAGAATGGAAGAAAACGCAAAAGGGTCCCAATATCCCCGTTAAGGGTATGCTCTCAATGATCTAACTCTCTTCTACTAAGCCCCGCCTCCTATAATTTCCAACATCTCCTAATGGTGCTACAGTTTGGCAACTGAGGCAGTAATACATGGACTATGGACACTTATTCAAACTGTAGAACCAACTCACTACAACCTTGTAGAAATGTAGTGAAATGACTTTTTTGCTGTAAGCTACAGGAAAACGTAATGGAATTCAGCTACTATCACAAAAACTACTACTTGGGAAAGTCAAGGACTTCTCCAAAGGTCAAGCAATGGCTTAAGAAGTCTTGGTGATATTTAGCTTTTGTATGTATATTAGCTGGTTTCTACAGTGACTTTCTTGTAATGCTATGCATGATTCCAAGAACTTCTAACAGGGTATTTATCTAAAATACCTATCAGGCATCCAAGGCCAAACGAAACAACACCTGTCTCCTAGGTCAGATGGATAGCTTTATTTCTTGTGCAATTTAGGGTGAGACCCTCCTTCCTTACAACCTTACTAACAGACTCCTAATTTCTTACCTAACCACTTCTAGGGATGTAGATTGAGCACATAAATTCCCTTCTTGACTAACCTATCATTAGCACTCATTTGGGTTGTAAAAGAAAGCCTGATGGCCACTGCCTGAGGAAAATTCTTACCTGCCTTTATGACCCCTGTAAGAATTCAAGCCTGGTGACCTTGCTCTGGCAGAGGATCACTATGGCTTGGGTTTATAACTAAATACCTCAGAGACTGAGGGGACTGAGGTATAAGAAGAACGAAAAGCGGATATTGAGGATTTTGGCGGGAGAGGATTTTTGACTAGAGAACTGGGGGTCAGGATGGAACATGAGGAAGAGCCAGATGGGGAAGAATAAGATGAGTAAGAACAAGATGAGAAGGACCTAAATGAGGCAGAACTAAGATGAGAGAATTAAGATAGAACTTAGAGGGGACAGCAGATAAACATAGAGAGAAATCAGGCAAGAAAGGAGCTAGGCATGAGAACAGAACTGAAGCTGTGTAGATAGGATTTTATCCCAGAGGAATAAAGTAGACAGACAAAGAGCATGGTGTACTTAGATTCATTTCCCAAAAATAATTCTCACCATCGTAGTTTCTCTTCTGAGCCCCTGGGAAGTATATTATTAAGGCTGGTTCTTTTAATAACATACAACACTTTTTTGTGTGTGTTCTATCAAAAACTAAACCCATTGAAGATAAAAATCTCTTGGTGTGCTTTTCTGTGCCTTTACTGCACCTGATAGAGTATCTGAGACATCGGGCATACTTGGTAAATGTTGGGCAAATATGGCAATGAATAACTTTGCTGACAAGCATAATATATTTACATCTGTCTGTTTCTGTCTTTCACTTTGATGTTTATTATTTATCCCTGAGTTTTCACACTGTTGCTTCATGTTCATGCCTCATAAATAACTTGTGGGGACTGGGAAGATGGTTCAGTGTTTAAGAATTTTTTCTGCTCTTCAGAGGGCCTGAATTCAGTTCTGATTGCCAGGTGGCTCAGACCTGTAATAACACACACAGACACTGACACAGACACAGACACAGACACAGACACACACAGACACACAGACACACACAGACACACACACACACACACACAGACACTGACACAGACACAGACACACAGACACACAGACACACACACACACACACACACAAACACACACACACACACACACACACACACTCAGGATGAAGAAACAAATTCAGTATACTTACATGTTTTAAAATCAACATACAAAATTATTCTTGAAGCTTACAAATGAAGTTTCTAAAAAATTGAGAAAACAATATCATTTATGATAGCATCATTCCCTAAACACAAGATTTAAGCATAAAGCCAAAGATACGAAAGAGATGGTTCTACACTGAAAACTAAAAACAGGAAAGAAATTGAAGAAAACACAAAATAAAAACTATCCTATGTTGTGGTGGTTTGAATGAAAACAGTCCCCAGAGAATAATATATTTGCAGGCTTAGTTCCCAGTCATGAACTGATTGAGAAGGATTAGAAGGATTAGGAGGTGTGACCTTGTTGGAATAGGTGTGGCCTTGTTGGAGAAAGTGTTTCACCGGAGTGGGCTTTGAGGTTTCAAAAGTCTATGCTAGGCCTTGTATCATTTTCTTTCTGCTTGCTGCCTTTGAATCGGGATGTAAAGCTCTCAGCTGTAATGGTTCCATGCCTGCCTGCTTCTCACCATGATGATATAGACTAGCCCCTCTAAAACTCTAAGCAAGCTTCAGTTAAGTATTTTCTTTTGTGAGTTGCCTTAATCACAGTGTCTTTTCATAACAATAGAACTGTGGTGGTTTGAAAGAAAGTGGCCCCCATGGGCACACAGAGAGTGACACTATTAGGAGGTGTGGCTTTGTTGGAGTAGGAGTAGCCTTGTTGGAGGAGGTCTGTCACTAGGAGGTGGGTTTTGAGGTCTCAGATGCTCAAGCCATGCTCAATGTGTGTTCACTTCCTGCTGCCTGCCAATCCAGATGTAGAACTCTCAGCTACCTCTCCAGCACCATGTCTGCCTGCACACCACCATGCTTCCGCCATGATAATAATGGATTAAACCTCTGAAACTATAAGCCATTCCCAATTAAATGTTTTCCTTTATAAGAGTTGCCATGGTCATGGTGTCTCTTCACAGCAATAGAAACCCTAACCAAGACAGTAACTAATACATTTTCATGTTTTGAAAGAGTTAACATTGTTGAAACAAATATATCACCCAAAGTAATCCACATATCCAATGCAATACCCATTAAGGATTCAGTATAAATCTTCATAGAGCTAGAAAGTTAACCCTTAAACTTAAATAGAACCACTCAAGATCATAAATGGCCAAAGAAAAAGATTAAAGCTGGGGGAAATCATACTACCTCATTTCCAAATAGACTATAAAGCTAAAATAGTTTTTTTTTTAAAAAAAAGCAGCCTGATGCTAGTATATAACCAGGTATCTAGACCAAGAGAATAGTCTAAAGATCCCCAAAACAAACCCATGCATTTACATTTAAACTAGCATTTAATAAAGGAGTCAAGAACATCCAATAGCAAAAGGACATTGTTTTCAGTAAATGGTGTCTGGAAAAGTGGGTACTTACATGTGGAAATTAATGTTGGGCCCTTATCTCCCACGAAGAGCAAATTTCAACTTGAATTGAATTAAAGATTTGACCTGTGTATTCTTCTACACAGGAGGAGGAGGAAGCAGAGGAGGAAGAGGAAGAGGAAGGAGGAACCAACCCAGGACCTCACCCATGCTGAGAAAGCACTCTACCAGTGAACTACATTCTTGGACCTAAACCTGGTTTTGGCTCAAGCTGGTTTAAGATGAGTCTCTGTCACTTGTACCCATCCACACTGACACGGTCTATTTCTCTGCTGGAAACTGGATTCTTGGAAAAGAGAAGGTACAGGCAACTAACCATCAATCTACTGCTTGATTTATTTCTGAATATGAGGTCTGAGAAGGTAGGTTATTTTTTTTGAGCATTACAATTTGTGTGTGTGTGTGTGTGTGTGTGTGTGTGTGTGTGTGTGTGTGTGTTTCTTATAATAGAAGGTTATGTCACTTATATACTATTTACTTCTTTCTTTTCTATTTGTGAGCCTTTTGTTTAATTTTCTTCTTTAATGCTCTGGCTAGCACTCCTTGTTGTGTATTGAGAGTGGGCATCTTGCCTTGGCTATGATCTCCGAGGAAGCTTTCCCCGTTTATTGTAGGTGTGATGATCGATGTAGTCCTGTGACACATGGTCGTTGTTACAATGAAGAGGGTTTGTTTTGTTTGTTTGTTTGTAAGATGTGTGATGGTCAGAGGACAACTTCTAGAAACTAGTTCTTTCCTTCCACCATGAGTCTGTAGGTCAAAATCAGATCACCATGCCTTCCCTTTGGAGCTGGCTCACCAACTCTAAAGTACATTCTTCTGTATCTGGTTTTCTAAGAGGTTTTTTTTGTTTGTTTTGTTTTTTTATAATCATGAAAGAATATTGAATTCTGTTGATATTTTTGCTATGTCTATTGAGTTAATCACATTTTTATCCTTTATTCCATTAATGTGATTTATGGTGCCTATGATTGTTGATGCATTAAAAGTATATCCCCCAGGGTGGCATTATTTTCATATAGGAGGTGTATAGGTCAGTAAGAAATTTGCCCTCATGAAAGGATTAGTGTCACCATGGAAAGGCTTTGCAGAAGACCCTCATCCTTTTTGTCCTACCCGCTTGAGGACTGTCCTTCCTTCTGGAGACTACAGTAAGAAGAAACAGACACTAGAGGACAGTGCACTTATTTTAGAATTCCCAGACTCAATAAATAGTTCTTTATTAGTTAGCTTGTCTTAAGTACTCTGATGTAGCAAGGCAGAGGGTCTGATCTACAGCAGTCTTGGAGCCTGGACCTACAGGAGCTGGTCTACTGCTGGGGTTTGCAACAAAATCTGACATTCTCTTCACTGTGCTGCCACAGTAGCCTTGGGGAAAAGGTACCATGGGTAATTATAGACTGTCCCTCCTTTTTATCTCTTTCCATTTTCGTGTGTGTGTGTGTGTGTGTGTGTGTGTGTGTGTGTGTGTGTGTATGTGTAGTGCATGTATGTATATACTACATGTATGTATGTATGTATGTATGTATGCATGCATGCATGCATGCATTCAGTGTATGTGTGTGTGAGAACACATGTATGGGTGCACATGGATGTGGAGGCTAGAGGTTGACCCTAGAACCCTCTTCAATGGCTCTTTCACCTTATTCACTGAGGAAGGGTTTCTCACTCATACCCAGAACTCACTGATATGGCTAGTCTTGACAGCCATCTTTGGGCATCCTATGCTTCTGCCTTCTCGGGACTATAATTACTGGTGGGCTGCCGTGCCTATCTAACCTTTGAATAATTTTTAACATGGACTCTGGGGATTCAAACTCTGGTCTCCGGGTTTTTAAGCAAGCACTTTAACCATGAGGTCATTTTCCCATCTCCTGTCTGCCTTCTTCCATTCATCTTTCTCCATTTTGGGGCTCTCTCTGGTCTCATGGCGGCACACTGGGATTGATTCCTCGGGTCGTGTGCATGTTGTGCATGTGGACAGCTTGTCAGGCTGACATTCTGTGATGAGGCTGCCCCAGAAACACCTGTTCTCCACTTTGCCACTGTCACTCTCTCCTTTCATTAAAAAGTTTTTATTTAGGATTTGAATTTCTTTCCTCTGAAGTTTCTAAATCTAAACCAAACTTACCAGGTTCTAGATTTATATTTCTTATAATATATTTCACATCTTGTTTCTTATTACCCTTGTTTTGGATAAATTGCTGTTACATCAAATCTCCTCACTCCCTTTTATTAAGGCAGTTATCCATTTACCACTTTTATCTGAATTATCATAGAAAAATTTATTTTCCTAATAAAAATAATTGGCTTTCTTAACTGCAGTTTTATTCAGTAGTGCCTAACTTCACTTTTCTCCATAAGGGTTTTTACTGCAAGAAATTTAGCTTCTTTTTATTTAAGATCTTTGGGGCTGTGCAATTTTCTTTACTTTTGGTATTTCCAAATACTAAGTAAATGACCAGCCTTCCCTCTGTAGCTAGACACTTCAGAAGACTCTCAGAAGCTAAGATGTGATGCAATATTATGCTAAATTAAAATTTATATATTCTTTGATTTCTTTTAAATGGCTATTAGAAAACTTTTATCTTTGAGTAATGGATTATTGAATATCCAACATGATTTATTTTTATCTTTCTCTGTTCGTATTATCCGTATTAATCCACTTTTACAAGATCAGATAAAAGGAAGTTTTGCATCTGAATTTCTAATGGGCTCCTAAAAACACTTTTTTGCATGTTCAAATATCTACTCAGTATGAAGAAAGACTGGTTATTCAAAATGCTGTTACCTGTGTCCATGTTCCAAAAGTTTACTGGAATCTGTTGTTAGTATCTAAATAATCTGTATTATAATGACCTGGTTCCTATATAGAAAATGAGAAAGCCAGAGTTTATAGAGCCTTCCTTTAAAACAATTCTCAACAATAACAAATTAAATTGATTTTTTTCTTCAGAGATCACATTACCTTCTGTGTTTATTTTCTTTTTAAAAATGAATCTCCGTTCTAATAAATCTTCATCTAACAGGACTGCCTGAAAGAGGCGCTTACTTAAGTCAGACGAGAAAGGAAATCTGCCTTTCGAGAAACAGAGCATATATGTCCTTTAATACATTTTCTTCTAATCAGCAGTCAGTAAAGCCTGCTTCTGCACACGGTGTGGTCTCCGGGTGTCCTGGGATCTAATGCCACATATTAGCAATTGCCATCTGTATTTGGTCTCTGACAGGTTAGTAATAATTCTGTCTCTACCTCATGGAACTTCAAATTTCCTGACATCTGACAGGGAAGTTTGTAGAAGACAATAAATGAGGTAGTTGATTTTCATGGATTTTAAAAAGTATGGTTTGAGGGCTGGTGAGATGCTCAGTGGGGAGCTACTTGTACCTGCCACCAAGTCTGTTGACTTGAGTTTGGTCCTCAGGACTTACAAGGTGGAAGGAGAGAACTGACTCTCGCACTTTGTCCTCTGACCTCTACATGTGCTTTGGCACATACACATGTGCTTGCATATGCATCCACACATGCACAATACATAAAAAGTAAAAAATAAATTAATTAGGCTTAATGTGGTGGCACATGCCTTTAATCCTGGCATTTGGGAGGTAGAGGCAGGTTAGATTTCTGTAGCCTGGTCTACATGTTGAGTTCCAAGCCAGCCAGGGCTATATACTGAGATCTTGCCTAAAAATAAAATTAATTGAATAAAAAATGTTATTTGAGGTAAACAAAAGCTTCCACTTTAGCTGATTTTACATTGCTTTGTGGCAATACTGATGTTTACAGTACTGTCTGGCCACAGACAGGGGATACTGTTCATTTCCACTTTTTTCACTAGCTCAAAAAGAAACCCAATAAAAAGTGACTTTTCACACCAACGTTTTCTCCAGCATTCTTGCTTGTTCCTACAAACTGACCAACCGTCGAAGTGGCATGGAAATAGAGTCAAACAGCGTCTGCCCTTTGCTCCGGGCTTGTTTCACTTAGCGTAATGTTATCAGCGTTCACTCATGTTGCAGCATATATCAAAATTTAGTTCCTTGTTGTAAATAATAGCATCATTTTGTACAAACTGATTTTTGTTTATCCAGTCATCAGACAATGGACTCTGGGGTTGTTTACATTTTGAGTTATTGTGAAAATGATGCTATGAAAAATTTTATAAGTATTTCAGTTTTGATCTCTATTTTCGGTTCTTTGGTGTTATCTATCCATCTGTCTGTCTGTCTGTCTTTCTGTCTCTCTCTCCCAGGTCATATGGTAAATATTCTTAGCCTTTTAAAATTAGCACATTTTAATTTATTTCCCTTGTGTGTGGGTGCATGTGTGCCATGGCACCTGTGTGGAGGTCAGAGGACAGATGTGAGGAGTCAGTTCTCGCTTTGCACTGTGTGGATCTGGGGATAGATCTCAGTTCTTCAGGGTTAACAGTGAGCAGCCTTACCCAAAAGCCGTCTTGCAGGTGCTGTCCAGCCTTTGAGGGCCTTTCATTCCTTCTCCACGGTGTCTGTATCACATTCCCACATTAATGTCCAAGGCTCGGTTTCTCTGAGTGCATGGTAGCTTGCTTTCCTTAGTCTGTTTATTGTCATGTTAACCAGTGACATTACGTGGATGTAGTAAGTGGCATTTTACTGTCACCTTGACTTGCCTATCACTGAAGAACGGTGATCTTGAGAAACCTTTACTGTGCTATTGACCATTTCTAAATCTCCTTTGAAGAAATATCTATTCAAATTGTTTGCTAACTTTCTAATTAGGTTGCTTATCTTTTTATTATTGAGCTGTAGGAGTTCTGTACATATTCCAGATATTTATCACCTGCCAGATTTACAAAGCCCTCATTCTGGGGATTGTCTTTTTACTCTCTAGAGAACATCTTTCAAAGCTTAAAAGTTTAACTTTAATGAAGTCCAGTTTACCTATTTTTTTAGAATTTTGCTGCATGCATGTTGGTGTCATATTTAAGAAATCATTACTAATCTAATTACTTGCCTCCATTTTTCTCCTCCTAAGAGGTTTATAATTTTAGCTACTAAATTTTATAATAAATCAATTATTAGTTTACTTTTATATAAATATAAGAGGTTTAATTTTTAAAAACAATAATTTGATTTAAAAATGTTTAATCATTTCTAAAACCAGATGCGTATCTCCAAAAATTTACATTTTAAAAAGAATTCACCATTCTTATCATTAAAATACAATTTTTGTAAAGATTTTACTTTTAATTATGTGTGTGTGCATGTATGCCTGCATGCATGCATGTGTGTGTGTATGTGTGTGCATGGTGTGCACCTGAGTACAGGTGCCTGTGAAAGCCAGGGAAGAGCATCGGATCCCCTGGAGCTGTAGTTAGTTACACAGCTGAGCATCACCTGATTTGTGTGCTGGGAACATATGTCCTCTGCAAGAGCAGTACTGTACTTAACTGATGAGACAACTCTTTAGCCCTAAAAGATATAACTTCTAAGACTGAATACAATATAATTAAAATAAAAATTTTATGCTCAATATCTTAAATATATCCAATATTTTAAATACAAACTATTCGAGCTGTTTGTTTCTAAAATTTCTGCTTTTTTCATGTCCATGGTCTCTTGAATACATATTTCATTAAATCAATGTTTCCAAGGCGAACAAGAAAACTTTCCAAAGTATTTCCTTGTCAGCTTTTACTGAGATGCTCTGCAGCACAGATTCTAAAGAGCAGGCACAGCTCCTCAGGGTGTTTTACTCTCTCTGCAGGAACTGAGCTACTGTGATCTGTAAAGGGAGAATCATTCTCATGTATGAGGCCTTCACAAAGAAGCTCTTACTTCTGAGGAAACATGCAGGAGAACAGGGCTGGTCTCTCACGACTACACCAGCTGCCACCGGCATAGTTTGAGGAGATTCCTGCTCCCATGACCTAAATGCTGTCTTCTGATTATCAGGATACCAAACACTAGGCATGCTGCTTTCATTACTATATTAACAAATTTTGGTAGAAATAAATTTTACAAATATGTTAACATAGGGATCTCAAGACAAATTAAGTTATTTTCTGGAAGTCAAACATTGAGAAAACTTCTGTTTCCTACTTATAAAATCAATTCAAAAGGTAGCAATGAACATAAATGTTCATATAGGGAGGGAAGACTGAGTTTTGTATGCTCAAACCATTAGCCATACCAACACCATTTAACCTCTTCTCTGTATACCCATGTTGCATATATCTTGGTTTTGTATATTTGCTTTGTATCACATAAATTTTACTAGGAACTTTTCAGCCTTCTAAAAAAACAGTGGATTTAAGAGTTTCACAGAAAATTTATTAAAACTGTAATATCTGAACTAGGGAGGCAAATTAAAAATATGCACATGTATGTATATGCATAATTGTTGGTAAATCTATGTATACATACATATGCAGTCACTGTGTGGGTATGTGCTGATTAAATACACATACCATGTATTTACTTATATATTCTGATTGTATATGTAAACATAATAATCATCAGTGGTAATTAGGAAAGTGCATTTATACTGATTATATTTATTGATTATATATAGATGTATACATGAATATCAACATATGGAGAGAAACCAATAGATGATAGATCAGTAGGTAGGCAGATAGATACAGAACATATCATGCTTGAGATTCTGATTAAATTCATTCTGTCAGGCTCGTGGGGGAAAAGGATGTTTTAAAAACTTTGCAGAGCTGGGTGGTGGTGGCTCACATCTTTAATCCCAGCACTCAGGATGCAGAGGCAGACGGATCTCTGAGTTTGAGGCCAGCCTAGTCTACAGAGCTAGTTCCATGACAGCCAGGACTACACAGAGAAACTCTGTCTTGAAAAAACAAACAAACAAAAATAAACAAACAAAACAAAACATTTGCAGGTGATTATAAATTATAGCCAGATGTTAGTGTTAGATAAACATAAGAAATGGAGAGCAAATAATAAAAGTAAATACTGAAAATATTGCTGTGGTTTGGACGTATCCCTGAAATTTCATGCATTGGAAACATAACCCCCTAAATCATATGCTTATGGTAACCATCTTGATATCGCTGCTTGCATGGATGTTAAGTGGACTAATCAATCTTCTCATGAATTAATGGATTGTTATGGGAGTGACTTTGATTCAAAAGTGAACTCTTTGACTCTCTTGCACAGTCTCATCAGCAGAGTCCCCAGCAGCAATATGGCACTCACCAGATAGGCACCCCCACCAGGAACTGTATGACGCAACTCTAAAACTGTATGATAGACATTTCTGTTCTCTGTGAATTGCCTGATCTATGGCCTCAGCTCTAAGACTGACCTGTGTTTTGACATTTGCACATCCACTCTATGGATTCGAGAATCCTCTAGAACTTCTCCAGGAGGCAGCCACCCCTTCACTGTAAACCACCCAGGAATCCATGCCTAAAAACCTCTTAGAGGTCTAGTGGCAGGGGAGCTAGATTCACCCCAAATTTCCCTTTCCTGTCTGAGAGAATGTGTTTTCCCACATTGTTGGCATTGGAACATTTACTTTATTCAGAAGAGAGTGAACCAAAGCCTACATCATCAGAATAATAATTTAACAGTAGCTTTTACCTTCCTTTCCCAGGCCTGCTTAGTAGTGAGTACTAAAGGCCCTCAGCTAACAAAATAAACCCAGGATAGCTGTCTGTCTGTCTCTCTTTTTCTTTTGTTCTTGGAAGCCCATAATCCTCCATAATATGGGTCAGGGTTAACATTAACCTTTCTATCCAGATTCATTTCTTGACCTACAAATCTAGACTTCCTGAATGTCCCCATCAGTCCAGGCCTGGCTTTTTACATCCTGGAATTCAACTTCGGGGTGCTCTCTTCACAGCACCATTGCGAGGAGCTAGAGCTTTAATCCTCACAGCCCTGGACTAATGCATTCATGACTAGATGGCCTTCCTCTCCACACTCCACTGCTTATATAAGGTATAAGTCCCAGGATGTCACCTCACTGAGCCAGCCTAGACTTTCTTGCTTTCCATACTTTGGTCCAAATCACCACTACACTTAGGAAGGTACTTATGCTGGTTGATGTTTGTCAACTTGACACAAACTTAAACCGTTCTTGGAAGAAAGAATCTCAACTGAGGAAATGCACCCATCAGAATGGCCTGTGGCTGAGTCTGTGGGGCACTTTCTAGAGTAGTGATTGATGAGGAAGGGCTCAGCCCACTGTGCATGGTACCATCCCTGGGCCAGTAGTGTTAAAATGCAGGTCAAGCAAGCCATGCAAAAACAAACCAGTAAGCAGTGTTCCTCCACGGCCGCTGCTTTAGTTTCTGCCCCCAGGTCCCTACTTTGAGTTCCTGCCCTGAATTCCCTAGATACTTCCTGAAAAAACAAGGATAACCCAGAATTTAGTGTAGCTCTCTCCTATTTCATATTGAAGATGAAGAACTTAGGATGAAGGCGAGTTCCTTAGGGAATCTTGTTTGCATTGAGACACAAACCTGACTGGGAAGAAAGAGTTGATTACACTTCCTGTGCTTTTGGCAAGACTTGCTGTGAGGCATTGGCCAAGGTCTTCGGCAAGTATTTTCGTCTGCATGACTCACAGGAGAAAAGTCAAGCAAATATCATATATATTATGTCATTACATAAGGACTACATCTACAGATGAACAGTAAATTGGCATCTGTTTCCCAACCATGGCTGTGACTATTTAAAAGGTCATTTCACTTAGATGTTCTTCCTTTTTAAAATGAAACATTCTGAAGAAAGGTAGTGAAAAGCTCACACATTAAAAACTACACATTTCATCACATAAAGGTTTTAAAAATAATTCTGGCAGAATCCATAGGCGAAACAGTCTCTGGGGATGATGTACTGAGGAGGTCGCTCTTACTGTACTGAGAGAACAGGAAGTTACAGCTTTCACCCTGGAGTTCAGCTCACATTTGGTCGCAGGGTCACAGACCAGCTTTCAGGAAGCAAAAGTAGACAATCTGGTTTGTCCAGCCTTGGTGCTGTGGTGACCTGTGGGGTACAGTGGTGATCTAGGCCTTGAAGATCTGCTCTGGGCTAAGACCCACAGAAGCTGATGAAGAGCAATACTAGCATCTGGAGGAGCTATGGTTTGAGGTCTGACCCTGGCAGATCAATGACAATGTACATGCCCCACAGTGCCCACCATTCCACACTTCTGTCTTTCTAGTACTATATAAAGTGTCTCTTGAGGCCAAAGCTGGAATTACAGAGGGAAGAGAATGCTGAGAAAATTAGTTTCAGTTATACTGAGTCAACAATGTGTCAAGATACCCAGCTCAGTCTCCTACAGAGTTCAGAAAATGTGTCACCATTGATTCTCTTGCTCAACCCTGTAACTGAATCCATTCTGTTAAACTTTCTTTTGCAGTTGCTTTCTCCTTTCCCTCCTTTGGCCCTATGACTGTACCTGGAAGTTTATTCAGTCCTGCCTCACCCAGCAGTCTGGATGAAACTCTCCCACCTGTGGTTCCACAGCTGCTTATAAAATAATTACTCAGAGGCTTAGACTAATTACAAACTAAATGGCCTATGACTTTAGCATCTTGCTAGCTAGCTATTTCATCTTAAATTAACCCATTCCTATTAATCTATGTGTTGCCACATGGCCGTGGCATTACCGGTCTGCTGGCATCTTGTTGATCCTTTGGCGGGGGGCTGGCGCCTCTTTTGACTTCACTCTTCTCTCTGTATCTCTGCTTGGATTTCCAGCCTGGCCGTAAGCTTTCTTGCCATAGGCCAAAACAGCTTTATTTATTATCCAATGGGAGCCACACATATTCACAGCATACAGAAAGACATCCCACAGCACTTCCCATTTTCTGTTGAATCAAAAAGAAAGGTTTTAACTCTAACATAGTAAAATTATAAATAACAAAACAGTTATCAAGCAAGAATTACAGTTACAATATATTGTCTATTTGTATTTGGCAAAATTAAAGAAAACATTCTATCATCTATCCTATTTTTGTGAGTCTAAAGTTTTATATCTAATTTATCTTTTATCATAACTAAGGAAAACTATAATTATAACTATCTAGTCTTCAACTCCATCAAAGACCCCAGAAGGATATAATATTACCTGAGAAAACTAGAAGTGCATTCCAAGCAACTTCCATAATTCTAGAAATGACAAGAGACATCTGGCTGCCTGGACAGTCACCCAAAGTTCCTCTGCAATGTTGGGGCATCCATCTTCAGCCCATAGACTTAGAGTCTCTGGCACAGCTTTCAGTGAAGCAGGAAATTTTAAGGACTGTTCCATCCATTCTAGCAAAGTTCGTCAGTTGCTTCTCCCCATGTCCTGTATAATGTTTGGCAGTTTCTTCTGCGAAGCAGTAACTTGAAGGACCATCTCGCCTTGTAAATTTCAGTGGTCACCTTCCTATGGGTCCTGCATGTCCAGTTTATACAGCATCCTGTTAAGCAGTTGAGGCAAGGGCACTTTTTTGCCCAGTGGCTAACTTTTGTCACAAAGAAAACAAACTCCATAATGAATTTCTTTGCCCATCATCCTCTTTGCAGTAATTGGTGCTGCCAGGAGCAGACGTGTCTCACTGTCCAGAAAAGTCGAAGTTCTTAAAACATTGTAAATACCATATTCTGTAGATCTTTGAAGTGTTTGAAGATTACCTACCTAATTGAAATATACCTTTGTATACTTAAAAAACTTAACTAACATGATTATAAGTTTGATTATCATAGATGACTGTTAATTCGTATTTCTTAATTATATTTTACAATTTTAAATGAATTGCATAAACATAGTACCTTAAACAAGAGTAGAAATATACGTACAGTATAACAAAATTAACTTTAAATTTGTATCAATAAACTAAAATCTATAGCAATGTAAAATATTTCAAATGAGTTGTTTTTTAAAAGTAGATTCAATAATCTACCCTTTTATCCTATCGTATCTATGTCCTACGTTTCTATATCACATGACATCATGTGTGAACCGCCTCCCTGGTTTGTTTTTCTCTTTTCAGTTTATGTCCTGGATAATCATGCAGGCTGGTTCCCGGCTTCAGAGACTGACCAACATCTTCTTTCTAACTGCCCAAAATCCAGGACTTAGTAACTTGCTTTACTACTGAAAACTAGAGTTCCCATGAGGATTTATAATTTGTCTTGAATTTCAATTCTACTGCTGAAGTTATATTTGCTTGTGCTCACTCTACTTACATCTGGAGACAGTTTTACCTTAACTCAATCTGGCTATTCTAAGCCTCAACTGGCCAGGTAAAAGATTCCATGAGTTATGACCTTAATGTCCTCCTTGGACATCTCAGCTAAGCTGTCTTATACCATAGTTACCCATCTTCGTGGTCTGACTGTCTTAATACCCTCTCCCTGTTTCTTGCCATTGGTCTGTGGCCAGTGTATTAGGCATGTGGAATTCTTGGCTCTTAGATCTTCTCCAAGTGGCCTAAGAAAATGCTCCTGACACATCTGCCTCTATGATACCATGGCTTTCAACAGAATCAACGGTGGTGACTGAGTACCCCTGGAATACCTCTGATCACAGTGGATTGCTTTATCTCCTATTCAGGTATGTAAACCATGATTTAGAAGCATATTTGACTTGTCTGTTTTTCATCCAATCCATCATCAAGTTCTTCCAATTGTAAATACCATATTTGAATTTTCCCATTTTCTCATGCCAATGGTTTAGTTGACAAAGAATATATACAATGCCCACATTACATGCTCACTGTAGATCAGCAATGCTTTGCTGCAAATTGCCTGTAATCTGTGATTCTAGTTGAAAGAACATTGCTGATAACATAGTGGAGGTAGCAGGGAACACAGTGAATGAAAACTTCTGTTTAGAAATCTCAGTGTTATCTGAATGTGGTGGTGTGTGCTTATCCTAGTACTCAGGAGGATTGAGTTTGAGGCCAGCTTAGGCTATCTAGTAACACTATGTTTCAAGAAACAAAAATAGGAATTCCCTTGTTGAACATGACTCCCATATGGATTTTATTGATCAGAAAAATCTCACAAAACCATGCCTGGAGTTAACAAGGCAGATTGGATAGTCTCTCTTGGAGAGGAAATTTAGTTGAGAATGCTAGCCTAAGGCTGCAGACTGTAGTCTGAGGAGCACTCCCCTTAGAGACCTCTACTTAGGTTAGGAGCTCAGCTTTTGCAACAGGATTTCAGGGCAAGTATAAAGTTGGGAATTACTAAGAAACAGAAATTCCATGCTTTATATTTAAGCATGGGAAGGAGAAAGTGAGAGAGTGGTGAGAGAGAGAGAGAGAGAGAGAGAGAGAGAGAGAGAGAGAGAATGCCTCCAGTGTCTTAAACATACAAGCACACGTATGTGTGGTTTTTGAGGTTATATTGCTGAAAATGCATCATTTATAACCATATTAATATAGTTTACTTATTTTTCTTATCTTAAAGAACTTTCCTTTTATAATAAAGCTATAACAAGCCAGGTGAGGTGGCGCATGCCTTTAATCCCAGCATTTGGGAGGCAGAGGCAGGCAGATCTCTGTGAGTTTGAGGCCAGCCTGATCTACAATGTGAATTCTGGGACAGTTACATAGAGAAACTCTATCTTGAAAAACCATAAATAAATAAATAAATAAATAAATAAATAAATAAATAAATAAATAAATAAATAAAGCTACAATCTTGATTATGAGGTACATTGTTTGGGGTTATAGATGAGAGAGGATCACAAACTCCAAGATCACATACATTTTGGTCTTGAGTGTGGCTTGTTTGCTGATTTAATATTCTTGTTTGAAGCCTCTTTCAGAAAAGAGAGCATTGTTTCTGTACAGGCCACTTCACAGGGAAGTTCTCTCTCCTGCCCTTTTCCAACTATGTCAAAAATGAATTGAGTTTCAGCCAGACAGAGTTGCATCTCAGGGGAAGGTGGGACACGTGAAGGATTTCTTTTTCTTCCAATGTCCCCTTAACTTTCAACTTGCTGTCTTTCCTAAGGTGGTCTAAATAAAATATACTATGTCTGCTACTATCGCCCTATGCATGAGCTCTAATCTAGGCTATTGCAACAGTTTCTGAATCCAGCAGGGTTCTATCATAGAAGCAGAATCATTAAAAGTGATATTGAAGTGATGCCTATAGGCAGTTAGAAGCTGGGCAGTGCTAAGGTTGGTGGAGTAGTCTATGCAAGTTGCTATCATGGTATCTAGTCTTGGGCTTGGAGTTCCTAGACACATCATTCATGTTGATGGATGGAAACTGTCCTCGTTTGCTTTCTGTTGTTACAATAAACACCATCACCAAAAGCAACAGGGATGGGTTTATTTGGCATACAGGTTAGAGTCCACGATCAAGAGAATCCACAGTGGGAGCTCAAGCAGGAACCTGGAGCAGGAACTGAACTGAATCAGAGATCATGTAGGGATGTGGTGTACTGGCTTGATTTTCATGGTTTGTTCAGATTGTTTTTCTTATATAACCCAGAGCACCTGCCTAGGAGAGGCACTGCCCATGGTGAGCTGTACCCTCCTTCATCAACTGTTAATCAAGAAAATACCCAAAGACTTGTCTACAGCCCAGTCTGATGGAGAGAGTTCCTGAACTGAGACTCCCTTCTCCCAGGTGACCCCGTGTGTCAAGCTGACAAAATTGAGCCAGCACAGAACCAGAAGCTGGCTGTGTAGGACAGCAAAGGTCAACAGAGGCTAAAGTGGGTCCCTGGGGAGGCTCTCTCTCCCTCTCCACACCCTCTAAGTATAACACTGCAGGTGGCCTGTAAGAAAAGCTAGCTCCTCCCCTCCTAAAAGACACCCACACTTACTAAGGATCCAGAAAAACAAAGGAAGGAGACCTGTGGAAGGTGGAAGAGTCATGTGTGAACCACTTTGCTGTGCCTGGAACTCAACACACAGCTGTTGTCCATTTTTTTATATTCTCAAGTAAAAAGTATCTGTGTACACCGAAAACCAGTTTGGAAGCACAGCACCAGACTGGATGAATTGATGCATAGCTTGCCATCTCAGTTGTCTAACTGGTCTACCTATATGTAGTATTGTATCATTCCTCTTTCTTCTCCTCCTGGAACTTCAGTGACATCTTCAGAGTTTAGCAGATTGTATCACTCATCTGATTAAAAGGCACCAATTGATTCCCTTCACTCACCTCCCTGCCTAGCTTGTACAATCTTGTGTGGTCTGGCTGTTGCTGTCATCCTTTATACTTTCAGAATTGCTTTATTCTGCTAGGGCCTAACATGTGATGGCATTTCTATCTGAGATATTCTTGTTTTTCTGGTCAGCCCTGACTCATCCTTTTATCTCATTTTAAATTTTCTTAAGCAATCTCTTGCTGTTCTGATTAGGTCAATTCCTTCTTTGTGAACTATCATGGCACCAAATATCCCACATTTGTGGCTTTATCAAGACTGTTTTCTGAAGCTGCTGATTGACATATAATAATCATACATAGTAATGGAATGTAATACAATTTTTATTCATATGTATATTTATTGCATATTAGTTAAATTGGGATAATTACCATGTCCACTGTCCTAAAGGTTTATCATTTTGTTATAGTAAATACATTAAAAATGCTTTCTTCTAGCTATTTGGAGATGTGGTACAGATTCTTATTAACCATATTCACTCTATTATGTCATAGATGCCAAATCTAAGTATAACATGATGCTTGTGAACTAGCCTCTCTCCTGTCTTTTATCTGCTATTCTCTTCAGCTTTTGGTATTCATCATTATGCCCTTAACTTTTCTTAAGATTACAATTTTTAGATAAAATATGGATGAGTGAGGTTACATAGGAGATATCTTTCCACCACTGACTCATTCTATAATGAATGTTCCTATTGTCACAAATGACAGGATTGCATTTTTATAGCTTTATAGCATTATAGATGTGTTTACACCACATTTTCCTCACCCATTCCTCCATTGATGGATAATTATGCTGATTCTATGTTGTGTTTAACACTTGGGTGCAGGTACCTGATAGACTACACTTTCATTTGTCTGTGATTATTTAAATAGCATCTCTCTTCTCATATTGATGTATGCCCTGAAGCAAGATCAGTGATTTTTTTATATAAAAGACCAAATAATAAATATTTTAGATTTGCAGCTAATCAGCCATGCCATAAATTAAGCAGCTATAACAAAACATGAAAGAGTGAGTTTAGATGTGCTTTTAATATAACTTTATCATTAAAAAATAGCTGGGGGTTATATTTGGACCCCACCTTGATATTTGACACCTGAAAATCTAGGACATCAGACATTTTTAAAATTTTACTTTCTGTCATAGCCCAAGTTCCTTGGATACTGCTTTATGTATAGTGGGCATAAAAAAAATCATTGCTTAATGAATGGCTATTTATTGCCATACAAACAGATTTCTAACATATTATCTTTCTAAAATTTATTCAAGCCATCTAATCTTGTACCTGTCTCCAATCCAAACATTGTATTTCACTTCCCACTTTGCTTCTTGTTTACCATTCCCCAAAAGCTGTCTATGATTATATGTGCTATCAGGGTTTTAAATTCTAACAGAAGTCATTCCCTGTCAGGCACTGGGATGCACACCTACAATCCCAGCACTTGAGAAACTAAAATAAGAGAAGAGAGTTCAAGGTTAACCTGAACTACATAAAGAGGCTGTTTCAAAAATATAAAAATGAATAACTACCAACAACCAATGTACAGAAATAAACCAACAACCTTGTTTTATGTTCCTGTAACTTGATAGAGCACACCTGCTATAGGGCTTTAGCTTTATAGTTTAAACAGGAACTGTGGCCAATATCCTCTAAGCCCTATTTGTTCCTGGGAGGTGAAGGGGGACAATCTGTGAGAATCAAATCAACAATGAGCTAACAAATTACCCTTCTGTGTGTGAGCCTGCATCGGGACTGAGTTGGGAGTGGGTCCACTTGCACAGGTAAAGGTAGCTTTTATCAAGCAAGTGAGACCTGAGGTAACTTGTTTTAAAATTTCATATAGCTCCTATATTTTGGAAATACCACAAACTTAATTTGATTCTTTATACTCCCAAACATTTCATTAAGAAATTTTTCAATTATAAAACAAGTTAACAATGACTACTGATGACTTATTGCTATACCCATAGATGTTACCATAGAGATTGTGTCTCTGAACTCTCATCAGAGAAGCGTCTCCATGCAGTAGATTGTTGCTGGATCCTAATGGCTCCCATTGGGGGAGGGGGTGAGAAGGTGCAGGGTCAATGACACAGATACTGGGAATCAGTTGAAGGCAAACAACAGACTCCTTTATTCAATAACGGGGAAGGCTTATACACCCTCCTCCCAGCACCCAGGCTATTTTCCAATATAGGGACACTGTATGGTCATCCATCATTGGCTGGGCATGATCAGGAACTCTGATAAAAATCAGAAACTCTGACAGCACCTGTTGCTAGGTCCTTAGGCATACTCCAGTTTGGCTCATAAGGAAGTACATTATATACATGTCTTGGCAACTGGTTTGAGCCAATTTTCTTGACCCTATGGGCCTGTCCTACTACATACCCACCCTTTTATTTTATTACATGGGCACTCAGCAGGAGTCAGAGTTCTTTGTTTCAGCTTTGTTGACCATATCTCAGGGGGGCTCAGCAACTGGATTGTGCCTGTCTTAGGCTGGCTTGCCAAACAAGCTCTTACCTGTAATTGACTATCAGACCTTGAAGAGCATTCATCCCTGGGGAGTCATCCTAGATGGGGTCAGGCAGTAGCCTTTTGAATTTCACAAAGCCAGGTATGCATAACCTCCTGTGGAGAGCTATGAGTTGGATGTCTAAGAGCCATTAACACCTGCATAGTCGCCTTAGTGGCCACCCATTGTTGCCAGATGTGCTGTAGGAGACACTTAAAAGGAGAAAGATTAAAAGCACTACCCTGCCAATCAAAACATAAGTGAGAATCCAGAACGGATCAAACAGCCTTTTTATATTATGTCAAACCTTTTTAAAAAAATAAAGAGTCAAAGGCCATAACCTATGCCCTTGAATAATATAATTGAAATATTTCATGTGTTAGCTGTAATGAATAATATAGAAACTTAGCTGACCATGGGCCTTTAATATATTTAGCTAGCTGCTGGCCTACTAAACTAACATTCCTCATCTCAAAAGGCATCATACAAAATGAGGAAAAATGAGGGTCCACAAGTCTTCAGCCTTTAGAGGAGCAATGAGAGCAAGAAAGGGGAGTATATACATTACCCATCCTGGATTATTTCCTCCTTGCTGGAAGCAGGCTGATCCATGGCCAGGTGCACATCTCTTGCTGGGACCCATATTGGCATAGTGGCACTCAGGAAAAACACAAGCATACCCTCTCCCATGGGTTAGCAGGGGGACTGGCAGCTGCCATTGGAGGGAAATAGGATCTCTCTGTCTCACTAGGGGCAGGGGCATGTTCCTTGGCAGAGACACCCAGTGCTTGTCCATTGATATCTCTTAGTTGGTTTATGCATATTAGGTTCCCACATAGTAAAGGCAAAATGATCTTGATCTTGTGACACCAGAGGAATTTGAGAAAAGCAATCCTTAATATCTAAAACTAACTTATAATGAGAGGGAGGAATAGTGCTAGGGTTGGGGAGGCCTGACTGTGTAGACCCCATTTTTTTTCCATTAGACCATTAACTACATGAAGATCCTGCAGGAGGCTGTAGTGTCCTGATTTCTTGGGGATAACAAATATGGGGATATTATGTTTACTTCTACTATGTGCCTATCCTTAGCTGTTCTGCAACTAATTTTTTTAGGATTGACAGCTTGGGTTCAATTATAGGCTACTATTCCACCCATACTTCTTGATTAGGGAGCCACATCAATGGAGTGGGGCTAGGGGGCTCAATTGAGGTGGATTTCATGGAAACAGTGGCCCTTAGAATTGGGCATGTAGATCTCATGCAGGGTCATGGACTGTAATACCCACCTTTTCATGGACCTCAGTATCATAAAAAGAGCCCTATCATCTGTAGTTAGGACAATACCCATATCCTCTAAACTATCTCTGCCTCACAGGTTCCTAGAAACAGTGGAAATGATAGGGAGAATGTCTCCTTGATTGCCATCAAGATCCTTCTAATGGACCAGATGAGTGGTCATCTTAGAATCTTTTTGGCCTCCCACACCACTGATGGGGGGATGGGTTTAAATGTCCAGTGAGGGAAAGGAAGTGCCTCAGCCTCAGTTAAAATGGTAGTGTCTGCACCCATGTCAACCAAGCCTTTGACAACTTGTCCATCAAGACAGACAGTTAGCTTTGGGGAGTGTGGAAAAATGGACATTGTCTAATAGATTTTTTGATTACCAGAGTCTTCTCTTACTGGTGGGGCTGAGGAGTGCCCTACCCAGAGTTTAAAGGGGCTGTTCTTTTGGCAGGCTGTGACCTGCAATCCTTTGCCCAATGAATCCCTTATTGCATCTGGGGTCCTAGGCTTTGCCCAAGAGCAGTCATGCTGCAAATGGCCTGGCTCTCCACATCCCCAGAAAGGTCTATTGGGAGGTCTACCTGGGGGCCATTGGGAGTGCCATTAGCATGCTGCCTGTCAGTGAGGAGAGCATCCAGGGAGGCTGTAAGAGTGGCAGAGGGACTGGTGCTAGGGTAGAGATCTCTGGTGGCCTGCACCCATTTATGTATGCCTTCATTTCACATGACTGCAACTGCATTATGGGTTTGGGCATTGAGCCCCTCCTAAGTCAACTGTTTAATCAACAAATCTCTAGTGGGGCCTGCATCCACTCTGTGCTCTTCTGCCTCATTGACATGTGCCAGGAAGTTGGTAAAGAGTTCCCATGGCTGTTGGATAAGACTGTGAAAGTAAGCCAAGGGGTCCAGGAGTATAGGCTCCAGGGGCCTTGATGGCTAGGTCTGAGACCTGTTGAAAATAGGCATTCAAGCCAGTCTGTGCCTGGTGCACGGGATAGACATATTCCCCCTGTCCTATGAGCATATCATTTAGGTCACCAAGACATTAAGTAAGATGTTCATCCAAGCCTAGGAGTCTGTCTGATCATCATTGGCTGATCTCCAACTGAGAAAGACTGCAGACTCTAACACAGCTTTAAGCAAATGGTATCAATCAAAATAAGTTTGTAACTGCATGGACCATTGAGCAGGGACCTGCTGAAAGTAGGGGGAATCTGGGCCTAACTCATTGACTGCCTTCCATAGGAGGGAGAGTTCAGCTATGGGGGTGGGAATCCAGGGATAGGCATCAGCATCTGGGCCCACGATGACTAGGAAGGCTCTATGGGCCTATGGACTAACAGTGGCACAGGCTGTGAGGGTTGTAAGATGCCTGGCATCACAGGAGAGTAGCCCCCTCCTGACGCAGGTGGGAACTGGGGTAGATCACCCCAAGAATACTGTGGTCAAGGTGTAGCTGCCCACGGTGGTGGTGGAGCAGAGGAGGGAGCAGCACATGACTTAATGACAGCTGTGTTCTCCTTGACAGATTTCATGGAGCCCAAACTATCTATGGGTTATTGTAGAGATACCCAACATGGAAATGGTGGATGTGATTAAAAGATTACCCATCTTTTAGAGGGAAACAGCAAGCAAACAACAGAGACAAGATGACAGTCAACAGGGGTGAAAATTTGTGTCAGACACTTATGTCTTGTGCTTAGTGGGGGACTTCTGTGGTTTTTTTTTCTTAGGCCGTGGTCATATGCCCACATGGTGTCTCTGGATGAAAGACAGTGTTAGGGATCTGAGCCTTAGTTCCACCTCCTGGGGTGTCGATCCTCATGTGGAGGTGCCAGGTAAACTGAAACAGAGAAGAACCTGCCTTCCTAATGGGATGGGGAGACAAACATGACAGACAAAGCAAAAGAAGGAAAGAATGGGGGGGTACCAGTGCTTACCTGCCAAAGGGACCAAAAGCACACAGCACTGAGAGGCCTTCCCACCAAAACACCATCTTGGGGGCGTTGTCAAGCACTGAGAGTGAAGAGAGGAAGACAATGAGAATCTGCACCAGGAAAGAGAAAGTAACAGAAGCCCCACATTCAGGTGCCAGATGTTTCTGGATCCTAACAGCTCCCTTGGGGGATGGGGTGAAAAGGCACAGCATCAATGACACAGACACTGGGAGTTAGTTGAAGGCAAACAGCAGACTCCTTTATTCAGTAATGGAGAAGTCCTTATATACCCTCCTTCCAGCACCCAGGATGTATCCCAATCTAGTGACATTGTGTGGTCATCCCTCAATGGCTGGGCATGATCAGGAACTCTGACAGTGCCTGTTACTAGGCCCTTAGTCAGACTCCAGGTTGGCTCATAGGGAAGTACATTATGTGCATGCCTTGACAACTAGTCTGAGCCAATTTCCTCCACTTATAGGCCTGTCCTACTACAGTAGATGACAATTAATATAGAGGGCCACAACTGTCAGCATGCAGAGACTACAGAGTGCTCAGCCATTATAGGATGCCAGCATTACATCCCACACAAGGCTCAGGTATCATTGTGGGAAGATTATAAGAATCAGAGATGGGATTGACTACAAGCAAACAGTGTTTTCTGGGAAAGATAGGACTAATGCACATCTGAACTCACAGCAACTGTGACAGCATGCATAAGCCCTACACAGACTCAAGCTAGATTGTTGTGTAATATTTTGTTTGTGTTCTGACAAATAAAACTTGCCGGGAGATCAGAGGATGGAGCTAGCCACTAGTTAACCTTAGAGGCCGGGTGTGGTGGTACATACCTTTAATCCCAGTTCTTAGAAGGCTCACTCCTTTGATCCCAGCACTTGGGAGGTAGAGACAGGAATATAATGCTGGTGGAGACAGGATTTCACTCCTTTTCAGTCTGAGAATCTGGAGAGATAAAAAGTCACTAGTGTCTGCTCCTTTGCTTCACTGATCTTTCAATATTTGACTCCTGGTTTTTATTGATGAGACTAACTAGGTTCATGCTTCATCTGGCATACAACTTTTGGGACATTAATTCATGAAAAAGCCACTTTCCCATAGTTTTACAGCCACCAGGACATACCAGAGCAGCATGCAGAGGCTCCCACTGAGTTACCACCCCACCAGATAAATTTTCCCTTTTTTCCCCCAAGCCCTCTGAGCAAGTCTGGTATTTTTCTGTTTCATTCTCTTTACAGCAAACACCACAGGCTTGGACTCCAAATGCTGCCAGAGTTAACCACTTTTGCACATTCCCCAAGCAGATGGCTGGCTCTTTGGCTTCTTTTCCTCATGGGTTGTGGGCTTTCCTAGAACCCCCCTCCTCATGCAACTGACACACAATCAGTGGCAGCTGTCTGAAGCCAGCCTGTGTTCTCCACTCAGATGTGCTACACCTCACATTTCACCATCAGCAGCAGCAGATTTGTGAGACAATTGGGAATTCTTAAAGGGGGGAATTAGATAAAAAAGATAGATTTTTCCTAAGTTAAAAAATGGAAAACAATATTACAATGGAGGGTGTTAGTTCTCTGTATGATTACACACTGGATGGTTTAAAACTGAAACAATTAAATGAGGGATAATTAACTTAGCTGTGATTTACATAATGTTAATTGTAATCATTATTAGCTTGATAATTCCTCTTTTATGCCTAAAAAAGTTGGTTGATATGAGGTTCAAGATATAGCAGGCCTTTGAAAAGGCTACTACTGATAATATGCAAACCTTAGAAATAGTTACTATACAAAGATACAAGCATTAGAAAAGGTTTACTAGTAATAACATGCAAGCCTTACAAATAATTACTAAGGACATTAATGTAGTGGGTAGCCTTTCCAGCTTTGATCTGGAAGTTCCAACCCCCCATTGAGGCTTTGGTAACTGTCAAACCTACAAGGCAGGGCCAAGGGAGGACCCTAGAGACCCAAGATCCAGATGGGCCAGCTCTCTCTGTTCCTGGAACCTGGACGGTGGAGGTTGACCAAGCAGAGCTCCAGGAACACCACTGGACTGCAATACACCTTCCCCAGACCCTGCAACCTACCTATCCCTTCATTTGTAAGTTACGCCACTAATAAACTTTCATTTTTAACTACGTGGAGTGGCCTTAATAATTTCACCAATATCTGGCGCCCAACATGGGGCAAATTCGTAGGTATAAGATATTATGGTAGATTATTGTATATACTAGTAAACAAATTTAGTAAAATAGCAGCCTTAGATAATTTGCAGTTATGGATTCTTATATGTTGATACAAATGTAAACTATTTTTATATTCCTGCTTAAGATAATTTGTATATTGATACAAATACAGAACTATATTTGTTATAATGTACATATATTTCTACTCTTATTTGAAATATTTGTATATTTATGCAAATGTAAATTTATATCTGTCATACTTTATGTATGTTCTACTTCTGTTTAGGATATTCTGTATATTGATATATATTTAAGATTTTTGTCATATTGTATATTGCACTATATATTCCTACTTCTGTTATAAATATCCTGTGTATTGTCACAATCTTGAAGTCATTGTTCTTTACCATACATTTGCTTATAGACTGTTTACCTTGTTTACATGAAGCCTTAGTCCTTCAGTTATTTCGGTAGATAAGACTTATAGATTTATAGTCACCTATGCTTGTCATCTCTATAGTTACATTAGTTAGGTTATCCAGATTTACAGATACATAGGTCAGATGGACAGGTAATCTTCAAACACTTCATAGACCTAGAAAATATGGCATTTAAATAACTTAGAATTCTGTTGATGTGAGACACAATTGCTCCTGGCAGCACCAATTTGATCCCGAGAGAATGTTGGGCTTCTAAGACATTTCCATTTGGAAGTTTGTCTTCTTGGCACAAAATGGCCTACTGGACAAAGAACTGCCCTTGCCTCAACTGCTGACAGTACGAATACTGTCCTTTCAGGACAAGCGGGACACAAGGAAAGTGACCACTGTACTCTGCCAAGACAGGATAAGATGGCCTTTCAGAATTCCTGCTTCTGAAAATGGTCTGTCAGATACTCTAAGCCTGTAGCCAATTTAAATGCACCAACAATGCTGAGAAACATTAGGTGACTGTCCAGGCTACCAGCTGTCTCGGTCTACTCTTGCAAGATTCCCGAAAGTTGCTTGCACCCATCTACATTTCTCAGGTACCATTATATTGCTTCTCAGGTCTTTGATGGGATTGAAGACTAGCAGTTATAGTTACAACTTAGTATATATACTATCTTAGATGGAACATATTAAGTATTAGATTCAGGTTCTTTAGGATAGGACACCTTTTGGAATGATCTTTGTAACATGCCATTTACCTATGCTCTAGACTTCTCTGGATTTTAGTATGTGTTTCTTGCTTGATATTGTTCGCATTGGTTGTAGTTCCATCTTATCTAGGTCATTATCCCTCATTACTCCTGGACAATATTTGATAACCATTCCTTTGTAAATAGTCTTGTATTAGGTTAGAACCTTCTTATTTAGATAAAGGGGGAGGTGTAGTTGGTAGCCATTCCAGCTTCGATCTGGAAGTTCCAACCCCCATTGAGGCTTCAGCAACTGTCATGCCTACAAGGCGGGGCCAAGGGAGGACCCTGGAGACCTGAGATCTGGATGGGCCTGACCCTGCGACCTACCTATGCCTTCATTTGTAAGTTACACCACTAACAAACTTTCCTTTTAACTACGTGGAGTGGCCTTAGTAATTTCACCAATACATTAATACAACTTTGACTGATAAGATAAAAGCTCTAGAAATTTTTACTGCTGAAGAGAGCAAAAAAGGTGACTGACAATGAGCAAATGTTAGAAAAACTTACTACTCAAAAGTTACAAGCCTTAGAAAAACTCATTAAAACAAGTAATAGAAGTATTCAGACAAAGACAGAGGAATTCAAAGGAGAACCAACCTCACCATTACATTATAAAATTAGAGAAGAACAGCCCAAGGTTATCAAACAACCAAACTTAATTTATCCAGTCACCATAAAGGAAGATATCCCCAAGGCTATGGAAGCTCTCACTGGAATCCTGTGCAAATGTTAGATTTGAGGAGATTTAAGGAAGAAATAGTCTTATATTATATGCATTCAACTTTTGTGAAAGAGATTTTAAATTCATTTTCAACTAGTAGCAGAATTGTCCCACAAGACTAGAAAGACTTAATTACAGCAGTATTGGAATCTGGTCTTCAATTACAGTGGAGGACCTGGTAGAAAGATGAGGCTAGGACCACTGAACAATGAAGTTGGCTAGAGGTATTAAAACCTCCCAACACCAACTTCTTGGAGAGGACAATTATGCGGATGTACAAAGACAATCTATATATGATGAATAAACCCTGACTCTATGCCATGCAGCAGTTTTGAATACTTGGGACAGAATTGAAGAAGTCAGAAAGAGAACTGAGCCATGTACTAAAGTTATACAGGGCCCAAAAGAAACCTTCACTGATTTTTTTTTTACAAAGATTGATTTCAGCTATAAATAGAATGATACCAAATTCAGAAGCTAGACAATTACTAATTTAATCTTTGACTTTTGAAAATTCTAAGTCACAATGAAAAATGGTAATTAGCCCTTTAAAGACAAGATCAGCATCCATAGAGGAATGGATCCAAGATACAGTCAATATTAAATCTCATAACCATGATGATGTCTGGATAGGAGAGGTGATTTCCAGAGGCTTGAAGAAAAATCAAAATGTCAGGTGTTTTAATTGTGGTAAACAAGCTCAACCAAAAAGGGATTGTAGACATGGTATTTTTAGAAACAATGTTTTTTCTAGGAATAATCCAAACAGAAGTCCCCTGCCTTCTGGAATATACAGAAGGTGTGACAAAGTCTGATATTGGACCAATGAATGCAGATCAACAAGGGACAGACAGGGTAATCCTTTGGGGAAGGAAATACCTTGGGGGGTCTCTTGCAGTCCCCAATGTCAAATTTGGTTCAGTCATTTCTTGTCACCATGGGGGAAACTCCTCCTCTGAGCAATTAAAAAACCTAATGCATATTTAAGAAAACCATACTGCTCTGGATGATAGAACAGCTTTAGAAGATAAAATAAAAATTTCAGGAGAAACCATAAGGCAAATATTTTGGCAGACTTCTAACATGATCAAGGACCAAAACTTAAGTTATGAATAAATGACATTGTAATTGAAGGTCTTGTAGACATAGGGGCAGATGTAACAATAATTGCACCCAAATCTTGGCATCCAAATTGGCCTCTTTAGGAGGTAAATGTTCAGCTTTTAGGAATTGGAACTTTATCTCAGGTAAAACGAAGCATGAGATGGGTTGAATGTATAGGGTCAGAAGGACAGAGAGGAAAATTAAAACCATATGTAGCTAATATAGCAATGAATTTATGGGGATGTGATTTGTTACAACAATGGAATACTCAGATTAACATTCCTCCAATCTCAGAAACAAACCATAAACTAACATATGTTTCTGGGAAAAATATTAATAGGTATTATAAAGAAAAGTCACCAACCATTCAAATTGCACAAAAATGGCACAACAGCTGTAGATCTTTCAAAGGTAACAATAGCCCTAGCGTTCAAAGGTACGAGGCAGCCTATTTGTCTGGGTAGAACAATGGCTTTTGACATCAGAAAAATTATAGGTCTTAGAACAGCCGGTATAGAGCAGCTAAATGCTCAACATATTGAGGAATCAAACAGTCCTTTGAATTCTCCTCTTTGTTATGAAAAAGAAATCTGGAAAAATGGAGAATGGTAACAGATCTAAGAGCTATTAACAAGGTGATTCAGCCAATGGACTCTTTACAGCCTGGAATTCCCTTGCCTTCTCTATTACCTAAAGGATGGTCTATTATCGTTATTGATTTAAAAGACTGTTTCTTCACTAATCCTTTACAAGAAAAGGATAGAGAAAAATTTGCCATCACAGTGCCTACTTATAATAGTTCTCAGCCTGTTAAGAGAGATCAATGGAAGATTCTACCACAAGGGATGTTAAATAGCCCCACCCTGTGCCAATATTTTGTATGACAGCCATTGGAAATGATTCATATATAGTTTCCTCAATCTTTGATTTACCACTACATGGACAGTATTTTACTAGCTGATTCAAAATAGATATTTTAGAGAAATTGTTTAAAGAAATAAAGGAAATTTTGCCTTGTTGGGGATTACAAATCGCTCCTGCATGAATACAAAGAGGAGATTCTATTAATTACCTAGGATATAAAATATGTTTACAAAAATTCAACCCCAAAAGGTACAAATTAGGAGAGATCAATTGTGGACTCTTAATGACTTTCAAAAATTACTGGGAGACATCAACTGGCCTAGGCCCACTATTGGAGTAACAACTCAAGAACTGAGTAATTTGTTCCAAACCTTAGAAAATGACAAGGACTTAAATAGTTCAAGAAAATTATTAGCTGAAGCTGAGAGAGAATTGGCTTTGGTAGAAAAGAAATTTCAGGATGTACATGTAGATCATTTGGATCTAGAGCTTGATTGCATTTTCGTTATTTACCCTCTATGCATTCTCCTACAGGGCTTTTCATGCAGAGAGAAGATAATATCTTAGAATGGATATTTTTACCACACAAACAGAGTAAAAAATTAAAGAACTATGTTGAAAAGTTTTTTGGATTGATTCTAAATGGAAAATTGAGACTTCATCAATTAACAGGAATAGATTCAATAGAAATTGTAGGACCTCTTACTACTGCTGAAATTTCCTCTTTATGGGCAGAAAATGAGCATTGCCAAGGACCTTGTAGTAATTTTTTGGGAGAGATTAACAGCAAATATCTCAAAAGCAAGAGAATTCAGTTTATAAAGAGAGCTAACTGAATCCTTCCTCACATTGTATGGGGAACACCAATTTCTCTAGACCCTATATTCTATACTGATGCAAATAAATGAGGAAAGGCATGTTACAAAGCAGGAAATTTAAGTAAAGTGGCTCAAAGCCCTTATAATTCTGTCTAAAAGTCAGAATTATATGCTATTCTCATGGTATTAAGGGGTTTTTCAGAACCTCTTAATATAATTACTAACTCTCAGTATGAAGAAAGATTCATTTTACACATTGAAACTGTTGAACTTACTCCTGATGAATCAGAATTAACTTTGTTATTTATGCAATTACGGGAAATAGTCAGGAGTAGGAATCATTCCGTGTAGGTAAGACACATCAGACCTCATTCAGGTCTACAAGCTTCTCTAGCATAAGGTAATGATGAAATTGATCAACTGCTGGTGGGAAATGTGGTAAAAGCCTCAGCATTCCATAAAAACACCAAACAGCAAAGGTTTGAAAAGGATTTTTCTGTCACTTGGCAACAAGCTAAGGAAACTAGAAGGAAATGTCCTACTTGTTCCTTTTGTAATCAAACGCCATTACCTGTAGGAAGTAACACAAAGGGAACTCAAGGAAATGAAATTTGGCAAATGGATATGTTCCATTTTGCAGACTTTGGAAAATTAAAATATGTGCACCACACCATAGATACTTATTCAGGATTTCAATGGGCAACTGCTTTGAGTTCTGAAAAGGCTGATCCTGTAATCACACATTTGTTAGAAGTCATGGCTGCTGTGGATATCGCTGTATGTCAATAAACACTGATTGGCCAATAGCCAGACAGGAAGTATAGGCGGGACTAACAGAGAGAAAAATTGAGGAGGAAGGAAGGATAGGGAGACTGGCTGGAGCCGCGGCGAGAACAAGGAAGATGTAAAGTACCGGTAAGCCACGAGCCACGTGGCAAAGTAGAGATTAATAGAAATGGGCTAAATATAAGAGTAAGAACTAGACAATGATAGGCCTGAGCTAATGGCCAAGCAGTTTAAATAATGTAAGCGTCTGTGTGTTTATTTTGTAAGTGGTTTCTGGGACTGGCGGGACTTGGGAGCTGGCGGGACTTGGGAGCTTGAGAGAAATTTTCCAGCAACACATGGCCATCATGAGGATACTTGTACACATTAAGACTGACAATGCTCCAGCATATGTCTCTAGTAAAATGAAACATTTTTTGCATATTACAACATAAAGCATATTACAGGTAGAGCACACAATCCTACAGGGCAAGCAATTACAGAAAGATCTAATCAAATTCTAAAAGTTATATTTAATAAACAGAAAGGAGTAATAAAGACCTCCAGAGATAGATTACATAATGCTTTATTAACTTTAAATGTTCTAAATGCTAATGAGAAAGGAACAACAGCTGCAGAAAGATATTGGATAATAGAAGAAAATACTAAATTAAATCAGCCTGTATACTTTAAAAATGTGTTGACCTCAGAATGGAAACCAGGATGTGTGTTACACTGGTGAACAGGTTTTACTATTTTTTTCCACAGAAAAAAATCTATGGATAACATCAAAATTGGTAAAGATTAGATTTCAACAAGAGAGGACTCTTGATTAGAATAGGTGATAGTTCAGCAACTAGTGTGACCATTCAATCTAAACTAACTTGTAAGACTAACAATTCCTCTTTATTTGATCAGATATAACTTGCCAAAAAGGAAACTCTCCAAAGTTAGGGTTGGGGCAGGCTTTTGTTTTTGTCTTTCCAGGAGAATGAAGGCATCCAGCTAAGGAATCTGAAGACCACTGGACAAATGAGACATCTGAATAAAAAGGATGAATCATCCAGAGAAAATGTCCCCCCCCCCCAGAGAGTAAATTGGCCTATTGGTACATCACATTTCCAACAGGATAAAAATTTCATAAATCTTCCCAAATGTTTGTTTCTGCTGTTCTCTACAGACACATAATGCAAATGTTCTTTTTGTAGTCCCATTTCAATTAAAAATTAAAGCTGGCTTTGGAGTTGGAACATGGCTTTCTCCCAAGCATTCTTATTAAAAGAAAATCCAAAATCTCTGTCTCATGTCAGAAGAGCCACCTGATATGGGACAGAATAAAAAACAAAATTCAGGGACTATTTTATTGCTACTAACTTCATAATTCTTTGGTTTTATTTTGACCCTTTGAAATTTTTCTCTAGGTATAGTGCTATCTTAAAATTTAAACTTTCTGTTTTGATATTAATGATGTTTAAGTTTTCTACAGTGAATGATGAACTTTCCTAACAGTGATCTCTAAAAAGGGTCCCACAACGACAATTCCACCTGGATTGTGGTAATGACACTAAGCTGACAGATACCATCCAAAGATCGGCTTTGGACTACAAACTGCTCAGGAAAATTTCAAGGTGGCTAGCTGAGACTGTCCAGCCTCACAGACTAACTATGACTTGAGACAAGCCCTGTACTTTTTCATTACGCAGAGACCGGATAAAAATGATACAGCTAGTTCTCCTAGGACTTGACCATTAACCCATTTTTTCAGGGTCCCCTAAAGAGTCTATCATCTCCAGACAGCAGAAAGTAATTTTAAGAACATAATGTCCATATTCCCAAGACGTGGGGTGGGTGGTTTTTGGTCATTTTTTGGGTTATGGACATTTGTTATCATTTAGGGGGTTTGGTTACAAGTTGCTATTGGCAATGGTCAGTAAAAACCTGAACAAAGGAGATTAGATTCAGGGATCTCATTCTTAAAAGAAAAGGGGGATAGAGAAATAGGATAAAGAGGTAGATTATTGAATCTACTTTTAAAAAGCAACTACTAGTTTTTAGTATTTTACATTGACTTGGATTTTTGCATACTGATAAAAATTTGAGGTTATTTTTGTTATACTGTATATATGTTATAAAAATGATAGAATAAAAGGTATAATATTGAATCTACTTTTAAACCAAAAAAAGCAACTACTAGTTTTAAATATTTTACATTGATATTGATTTTTGTACATTGATTCAAATTTAAGGTTTTTTTTTGTTACAACCTACTGTACATACATTTTTACTCTTGTTCAAGGTATTATACCTATACAGTTCATCTAACAATGTAGTGTAAATTTCTAGTCCTTGATAGTTACTATTACAAACTATTTAGGATAATAAAGAAATGCTGGTTCATAGTTAGTCACCTATTACAGTCAAACTTGTAGTCATGTTAGGTATGTTTTCAAGGTCAAACAGAGATCTATTTTAGATAGGCAAGTGGTCCTCAAACACTTCAGAGATCAACAGAATATGGCATTTAAGATATTTTAATAACTTTTATGATGAGATGTATTTGCTCTGGCAGCACTAATCTTTTTCAAAGAAGATGATGGGAATCAAAGAAACTCCATATGGAGTTTACGTTCTTTGTGGCAAAAGTTAGCCACTGGGCAGAAAAGCACCCTTGCCTTGACTGCTGACAGTGTGTTGTCCAAATTGGACAAGCAAGACAGAAAAGAAAGTGACTGCTAAACCCTGCCAAGACAAGGCAGGATAGTCCTTCAAAAATCCTGCTTCACAGAAAAGTCTGTCAGATTTTATAGGCCTGTAGGCCAAAGATGGATGCCTTGATGTTGCAGAGGAAACTTGGGTGACTGTCCAGGTAGCCAGTTGTTTCTGTCATTTCTTAATTTTGGAAGTTTTTTGCCCTGCATTTCTTTTTTTACTCAGGTAATATTATTTCCTTCTCAGGTCTAATGAAGTTGAAAACTAGATAGTTATAGTTACAGTTTTCATTGTTACCAGATTCAGAGAAGAAACTCAATAAAGAGATGTTAAATGTATACGGTTGAAAGACATAGAAAGATAGTTTTGGCTTGGTAATACAAGTTACGATAGAAAGTGAATTAGGTACAACATTTTGGACTCACTAAGATAGGATAGATAATGGAGTATTTTCTCTGAATTTGTCAAATGCTAACAGACTAGACTTTGTTAATATAATTATTGACTGTATAATTTGTATATAGTTGTTGTACTTATTGTATATAGTTTTTCTATGTTAGTAAAACCTTTGCTTTTTATTTAGACAAAAAGGGGGAAATGTGGGATATTTTGTTTGTGTTCTGACAAATAAAGCTTGCCTGGAGGATGCAGCTAGCCACTAGTTAACCATAAAGGCTGGGCATGGTGTCACACATCTTTAATCCCAGCACTTGGGAGGATCACACCTTTGATCCCAGCACTTGGAAGGCTCATACCTTTGATCTTAGCACCCAGGAGATGGAGTCAGGAATATAATACTGGTGGAGACAGGATCTCACTCCTTCTTGGTCTGAGGATCTGGAGAGGTAAGAAGTCACTAGTGGCTGCTCCTTTGCTTCTCTGATCTTTAAGTTTATTACCCTGATATTTGACTCCTGGTTTTTATTGATAAGACTAATTAAGATCATGCTTTACCAGACAAAATCTCAGCATGGAAGGGAAACTAGGTGGACATGGAGCCTGCCCCTACCTGAGGAGCTATTGGCCTGAGACACAGAGGGTGTGTGTGTTTAAGTTTTCTTGAAGATGTAATTCCTGCTATGCCAACCACTCCCTCAGGCAGACCCCACAACATACACACACAAAGGAGAATATGAAGTTGGGTAGGCAGGGAGGTACAGTGGATCTTGGAGGAGATAGGGGAAGATGGATGAACATGATCAAAATACATTTTGTGAAATTCTCAAAAATTTATAAAATATTTAAAACACCATACTTGAATATTTTTTTTAAAAAATGACTAAACAAGAAACTCAATTTAGTGAACCTACCATTTCAATTTAACAACTGCTAATGCTTTTGCTATATTTGCTTCACCTTCTATTTTTTTTCTTGTTGGAAGTAACTTACAAACATCAAGCATTCTATGTAAAATGACTCGTGCATTTCCTAAAAATAAGGATAGTTTCATATGTAATCACAACACCATTAGCAACACCTCTCTACTATCACCTAATAGCCAGGGTACATTCAAATGGTCTTTTTACCTCTTAAAACACATTTTATAGATGCTTGGCAAAACAAGATCCAGCTCACTCAGTTATCATGTGAGTCTGACTCAAAAGGAAAATAGGGAATCTTAAATACCAAATAACTGAGACATTAAGAACAGGGAATAGCAGGTATCAAAATAAAGAAGTCTTTGGGGGGGGGATAAAGAAAAAAGAGATAGTCTGTGACTAGCCCCCAAAGCAACTGGGGGTTGCAAAAGACTTTGGTAGGGGAGGAAGAACCAGTTCATGTATGACATTCGTAAGCAGAGGAGGTTTGAATGTATTCTTCTCTTGATGTTGGTTTTACTATCTTCAAAGTGTGACAACACCAAGACTGAGTACAAGATGAAGGAACAATCTCACTAGCATATTCAATAGGACTACATTCCATTTTCTTGAGTCCCTCTGAAGGACTCAGATCTTTACTGTTCAGATCTTTACTGTGGCTCATATAACTGACTTTATTCAAATTTTGCTTCTAGAGACAACTGAGCATAAATCTAGCAAAGGATTTATTTCCTTCTCAGAGGCAACTCCAACAGTCACTGGCACCTGATAGCCACATAGGAACATGACCCTTCCCTCTACTTTCTTGCATGCCTATCAGAGAGGATTTTACTTACCACACCCTCCGTGGAGCCAGAACCTGTTGTGTGAGTTATTGACCCTTTTTCTAAATTTTATGAAAATCTAAGTTCTTTATACCAGTTACAATTGGATTACCATTTATATAAACCCCACATATAGTTCAGTGTTTACCTCTTTCACTCATAGTTGGGGACTTAAAGGTCAACAGAGTTTAAATTGTTTTCTTAGGTCTAAGTGCAAGACAGTGGTGAGTAACAACCTTTCAGTGGGCATGACAATTTGCTGGTCATGTCATTGAGTGCCTTATTAATACCAATATCTCTTGTGCTGTTGCCTAGTAAACCTGATAGACTCATACAGTATCAAATATCCACGGAACTGGTAGCTCCATTTTTCTATACCTTCTTCAATTTTTCTCATAGTCCCAAAACACCTTGGATAGCTGCTATAGCTTCATTCTGCTGTTGTATCAAAGTATTCTATCTAAAGCAACTTTGAGAGTACAGGGCTTATTTGCCTTACAATTTGAGGAGATTGTCCATCACTGAGAGAAGACAGAGTAGGAACTCAAGACAGGAACCTGTAGGTAGGAACCAGGAAACAATGTTGCTTAGTGGCTCACTCTCTGGCTTGCTTACTAACTTTCTTAAACTTGACTAATAATACTGCCCATGATGAGCTGGGTCCTTCCACAACAAGCATCAATCAAGACAATCTCCCACAGACATGGCCACAGGTAACACAATTGCCTAGAAGAGTAGGTGATACAGGTTCAAGATCTATTTATACTAACTAGTCATCAATAGACAGGTAATCTGCTTCAATATTCTGCTCAGGGTGTGACTTTATAAAAGAGGCAAGCAACAACAACAAATATTCATTTCAAGAGATCATAATCATCATCATTATCACCATCATTATCATCATTTTTAGTAGACTATAATTTAAGAAACAGTGTAACTTCTTAGCAGACTCCTGGTCACCAAACTGAATAACCTTTTACTAATTTTTCCTTTTGCTTCAGGCTCTATGGAATGGTATAGCCACTGATCCAGTCTTTATTTAAAATTTAGACATTTTGTTCATCATGGATAATTCTGCATTAATTTTGAGTTTATATAATATTTTAAAGTATTTCAAATATTGATTACTGAACTTTTTGGTACCTTAAGTTTTATACCAGGACAACTGCCTCACTTTCTGCACCCTAGACCCAGTCCTCTTATTCTGACGATTCAGCCCAACAAAGCCTTCACTCAGATTACTAAATGAACTAAATATTTCCTATCTTCTTTAAAAACATTTTTTATTACATTTGTTTACTTATTTGGATGAGGTAAAGACATGCCACAATGTACATTTGGAGGTCAGGGGATAACTTGAAAGAATTCGTTTTCTCCTTCCACCATGTATGTCTTGGGAATCAAACTCAGGCTGCCAGTCTTGGGGCAAGTGTCCTCACTTTCTCACCATCTCACTGGCCTATCAAAGTTTTCTGTAAAGACATATATGCCATTTCTTTTATTATTCTCATAATGCTCACTCTTAGAATCATCTGTGTACATAGTTAGTTATCAAGGCTGCCTTCTTCAGTTGTGAAATCCTATTTGGTTCACCTTTGCATAATCAAAATTAAATTTATTAAAGCTTGCTGTATATAAAATTTTATTTAAGGAATAAAAATACTATGTCATATGGAAAGAAATTGTAAAGTACATGTTAGAAGGATTTATATGAAAATTATTATAGTATTTTTATTTTTTAACTGAAGATGCTCAGATAACTTTTAGACCACATTGGAAATTTACTTGAATGGAGCACTTGATACATGTATGAAGCAGAATAAATAATTATGCATTTTACTAAATTTCCATCCTTTTAGCATGCCATGGCTGATAGTGTGGTGGTTGAATGAGAATGGCCCCCATACGCTCATGTGTTTGAATACTTGGTTGGTAGAAAGGGGAAGGATTAAGTTGTGTGGCTTTGTTGGAGGAGGTGTGTCACTGGGAGAGGGCTTTGAGGTCTGGAGACTCACACCTTTCCCAAGGTGTTTTCTCTGCTTCCTGCTTGTGAATCATGATGTGAGCTCTCCACTGTTTGTGCTGCTACATTTGTTCCACCATCATGGACTCTAATCCCCTGAAGACAGAAATTAAAGGTTTCTTTTGTAAACTGCCTTGGTCATGGTGTTTTGCCACAGCAATAGAAAAGAAAGGCATACAAATAAAAGAGTGAAAGGTAGTAGAAATATATATAGGTAGAAAAAAGGTACAGAGGAAGAAATTAAAAACCTAGAACTTAATGCTTGTCTATGGTAATCTACAAAAAAAGATTCTATGCGCAGAGACTCAGGGTTGATTGTACAATTTATCTTTAAGCAATTTGATATAGTATTACCACAGGACATGACACAGTAATTTATTTCTAAAATGTTAGATTGTGTTAGTATTTTCAGATTAAACTTCATTTTCTTCTTGACATAACTGACTAGTGCTTTCATTAGGATTTATTTTAAAGTTGATTCTGTGCTGAAAAATAGCAAAAGAAAGAAACTGCACATTTCTCTATTATGATGGCTGTGTCTAGAGCAGCATAGCAGAGCCTTCTGTAGGGTGAAATGCACCAAGGAAAAACACCCTGCCCCTGACTTGACCCCAGGACCAGGGCTTGAAATCCCACCAATCCCTGTGCTTTCCCCAGAGTCAGGCTACAGAATTTCACCAATTCCTGAGCACAGAATCCCACCAATTCCTGAGATCCCTGAGCATGAAAACACACCAATCCCTGAGCACAGAATCCCACTAATCCCTGAGCATGAAATGCCACCAATCCCTGAACTTGCCCGAGAATCAGACTACAAAAATCTACCAATCCCGAGCCACTCTGAAAGGCTCCACCTCCCCTAAGAAATCCTATGCAAGGTCTGTACCCTGTTCAGTTTGCTTCAGTTTCTCACCCACCGCAACCACCCTTCTGGATTCTTACTTTCCAATAAATCTCTTGAGTGAGGTTTGTTATGCATTGTGACATTTTCACTGTAACAACTTTCAGAGTGGTGCTGAGCAGAGCAGAACTGTAACACTTTTGCTGGGGAAACTTTGTAGAGGAGCAGAGCTGTAACACTTCTCCAGAACAGAGAAGAGCAGATCTGTTACGACTTTGCCGGGGAAACCCTCCCACACCTGAGCAGAGTTGTTACACTTGCATTGGGGAAAGCTTTCTCTGGAGCAGGACTGTAAGCTGCTATGCTTATCATGCCTTTGTGGTATTCCTTGGCTCCTGACCACCAGGATATCTTACCATCCAAGCTGCAATGCTTACACCTTTTATTTTCCTATTTTATGCTTCTATTTCTTTATTGTTCTATTTGTTGTAGACAGGACTCCAGGTCACACATTATTAGTCTTTTGCATGGAAATTATTTTGACACACAAATGGAAAGCATTAGTAGTGATTTAAGTTATGAAAGAGGAATTTCAAGGTGCTCCTGAATGTCTTTTGACATATACTCAAGTTTGGTCATATTTCCATTCTTTGTTTTCACACATCAGATATTTCTGTGGAATGAAACCTCTTAAATATTAGTATCTGAAAATAACAATAATTTCTAATCTCTTATGTCTACCTTCCAATCAAGAGAAATAAATATTTTAAAGAAAAGAAAAGAATTACTGAATTGACAGAGAAGTTCAATTGGTCTGGATCAGGATTTCCTGGTCTTGGATAGGCTCATTCATGGATACTAGGTCAACTGATAGACCAAGTGAGGGCTAGATGTGTAGGTTTGGCCAAGACGGGAGCTTATCTTTGCTCTACACACTATGTCATTTTCTAGCAGGTAATAAACCTGGGTTTGTTACCATAACAATGGTATAGTTCAAAGGCAAAGAGATTGGGCACACATGACATATAATTTCATTGTCTCTTTGCATATGCAAAAGGACATAATAGGAAAGTCTCTCTCTTTTTTGAGACAAGGTCTCACTATGTAGCTCTCGCTGGCCTGGAATGTGATCTGCCTGACTCTGACTCTACTTTTTTTCTGGGATTAATGGTTTGTGACACTGCTGTGGGATGTTCTGTATGGCAAATGGGTTGCTAATAAAACACTGATTGGCCAGTGGCTAGGCAGGAAGTATAGGCGGGACTAACAGAGAGAATAAAAAGAGCAGGAAGGTGGAAGGAGAGGCTGCCAGACGCTGCCAGCCACCGCCGGGACAAGCAGCCTGTAAAGGTGCTGGTAAGCCACGAGCCATGTGGCAAGGAACAGAATTATAGAAATGGATTAATTTAAGATGTAAGAACAGTTAGCAAGAAGCCTGCCACGGCCATACAGTTTGTAAACAATATAAGTCTCTGTGTTTACTTGGTTGGGAATGAGCGGCTGTGGGACTGGCAGGTGAAAGAGATTTGTCCTGACCATGGGCCAGGTAGGAAAACTCTAGCTACATGACACTACATCCAGCCAAGAGATAGTTCCTTCCTTGATCATCAGCTTACAGTATGTGGCATTATAGACTTCCTCTTTCCAACTGGAGAGGCTCTTCTAGTAGTTGTGAGAATTAAGCTGCCTTGTAGTATATCAGGTATCAAGGGACTGGTAGGGTCTCCATGGAGCTGAGAGTGACCTCTGGCTGACAGCCAGAAAGCAAAGACCTCATTCCTAGCACCTCACAGAAGTGGAATTTTGCCAACAATCACTTGACCTTGAGCTCTATAAAGGAATATTGGCTAGCTCATTCTCATGTTGTAGCTTTGTATACAGAATCCTGACCATAGAAGTAATAAAAATAGGGGTATGCTGTTGGCCATTAAACATATGGTGATTTGGTCTGCAGCAATGGAAAACTAATACATAAGAGGAAGGGGGATTTTAAAAAAAGAATTTAAAATCAAGTTATAAACAGAAAACAAGAAAAACTTTTATAAACACCACAGACAGGGGTTTAATTAAGTGTCATGTTGAAACACAAATTTAATTCTTAGATTCCTGATGGCCAATGTTGAGTGGAAAACACAAACTTCTATTACTATTTCTGCATTTGTTTTTGCATATGATTCCTAATGGCAGGTGTAAAGAACACAAACATCAAAATGTGAAATACCCAAGTACAAGTGTGGTGGGTGAGGTTTCTCTAAGAGCATGACAGGCCATGCTGTTAAAGAGCTGAGGAAGTTGAAGCTGTGAGGCTTGAGCACCGAATGATCTAGCTTCCTGCACACAGTTATGTTAATGCAACATTTGGTGTGGAAGTGGACAGTGATCAGATGCTAATTTTATTTGTGTGTGTGTGTGTGTGTGTGTGTAAATGCTCAAGTGTGCATGGATGCACATGTGTGTGCATGCTCATGCACACACATATGTATACACGCATGTGGATGGAGACCAGAGGAGCCATTTGTTTCCTCCTCCATAGTAATGGGGTTACAACTGCTTTCCAGCCAGCCAGCCTTTTACAGAGATCAGACTTAGGTCTGTGTGTGTGTCCAGTATGCATGGTTTGCAGACTGCACTACATTCCCAGCTCTAGACGGCCTGGCTTTGGACTTATAACCATCCTTCCTCTTTAAACAGAGTCCTTGCACTGCCTCTGTTCAACAACTGGAGGAACAAGCGGGAAGAATGACAGCACAGGTTGTCTGTAACCCTGCAGAAGTAGAAGAGGTGCCATCTCCCATCTCCACACTGTATCACAACCCCACCACACTATCTTTTTTAATGTTTATTTATTTATTCTCTCAGACAATACATCCTGACCACAGCCTCCCCTCCCTCCACTCCTCCCACCCAACGCCCAACCCGCCCTCTCCCCCAGATCCACTGCTCCTCCATCTCACTTCAGAAAAGAACAGGCCTCCAGGGATATCAACTGAACACAGTATAACAAGTTACAATAAGACTAGGCACAAACCCTCATATCAAGACTGCATGAGGCAACCCAGTAGGAAGAAAAGGGTCTCAAGAGCATGCAAAAGAACCAGAGACACCCCCAGTACTGGAGGGCCCATTCCCAATGAGAAGTCCATGTTGGTTGTTTGCATAGGACCTCAGTTGCACAGCCATGTATTGAAATATAGAATGTAGGGGAAACTAAGTTTGCAAGAATACAAGAAGAGGGGTTTAGAGCATTTTAGTTCAAGTGCCAAAGGGACATAAGTGGTAACTAGAAGTAAAGGTAGGATGGGAATAAAAATTTGGTGAGGTTAACAAATAGGCTATAACTGAAACCATGGAAGGAATGTGATAGCTCAATGGGAAAGCCTCCGAGGAGGAAGAAGAGCTGCAGCAATGGTCTGACATGGTTGTCTGAGACACTGCTCCTGGGTGAGAGTCACTTGACAGGATGCTGAAGAGTCATTGAGGACGTCCAGCGACACACCCATGTGTATATGAGCAACACAAATTGGATTCAGAAGGTTGATAATAATAATAATAATAATAATAATAATAATAATAATAATAATAATATACAAATAAAAGAGGACATGAAACTGGGAGGGAGATGGAGTGGGGGCACTAGGGAGGTACTAGTGGATTGATATGATCAATATACAAATACATGGGACTTAATTTTTATTTAAAAAAAGAGTATTGAAAGGATATTTATCTTTTAATAATGTCAGGATATTGACTAGGGGAAAATAGATTGATTTGAGGAAGAAGAACACATCTGTATAAAAATGATCACTAAGAATGACAGTAGGTTGCAGGAGATGCCCCTAGGACCCGAGGTTCTAGGTCTGAAACTGGATAGAGCAGATATGAGGGATTATGGGGCTGTTGTAGGCAGTTTCCTGTCCCTTGAAACATTCTTTCCAGGAGTGGGGAGACACTCAAGGCTCAGCAGGTAAAGAGAAGTTCACTTGCTGGGGAAGTGGAAACTTGGACTGGTCTAAGAGGCCCCAGTTTTATAGGCATGAGCTGCTGGGGGAGGGGCCGGCTAATGAGCTATGGAGAGGAGATTTAGCTAGGAGAAGAGGTTTCTTGGACTGTCTGCTGCCTGAAAGTGGTGCAGAGCTCCAGAGTTGCAGTTTTTGTGAGTCTTCAGCTATATTGAGGTGAGCTTCTCCGTGACTTGTTTGAGTCACCTCAGCTCCTGGAAATACCCCTCCCCCACACACCTGTTAGAAACCCAGCACTCACTGGCTCACCAAGTTGGATCATTACTTTGGTCTGCCATGGGTTCCCTTTTTGGAGTGAGTAGATTCTCTCTCTCTCTCTCTCTCTCTCTCTCTCTCTCTCTCTCTCTCTCTCTCTCTCTCTCTCTTTCTGTGCGTGCGTGCGTGCGTGCGTGCGTGCGTGCGTGCGTGTGTGTGTGTGTGTGTGTGTGATGTAACAAGGCCCCTTCAAGCTGCAAGGAAGAAACTGGAGCCAGAGATTGGTTTTCAATCGGGTTGAATGGCAGGTGATGACAGTGAAATGTCAGAGCCCAAGATGGCAGGAGCTGTATTCTTTACCTGACAGCAGATGCCATGGACACTGTATGAGAAGCCACAGTAACACCTGAGTGTAGGCTCAGGAAACTCTTCTTCCAGCCTAACCTCAGATCTTTGCACCTTGTCACTTCCAAGCTAACTGATTTCGTTGTTGAACTTCAGTTTTTGATGTCCAGTCTTATTTGCATTGAGAATCTTGTCTAGGAGCTAGGACACTCTTCTAAAGAGTCCCATGTAGTATGAATATTAAAAAAGTCTTGTTAATAAAAAAAACCCAGTACCAGATATTGGAGTAAATGCTGAAAGATCAGAGAGACAAAGGAACAAGCCACTGCCACGTCTTACCCCTAGGACTCCTCAGCCTGAAACTCTTTCAATTCCTGTCTCCCCACACCTTATATTCTCCACCCAGCCATCATGTTCTTTCTAGTGCTGGGATTAAAGGCATGTAATTCCCAAGTACTGGGATTAAAGGTGTGTGCCACCACTGTCTGACTCTGTTTCTCTCCTAGACTCAGTCAATGTCATGTAGTCCAGGATGGCTTTGAACTCACAGAGATCCAGACAGATTTCTGCCCTCGAGTGCTAGGATTAAAGATGTGTGCCACCACTGCCTGACCTCTATGTTTAATCTAGTGGCTTGTTCTGTTCTCTGATCTTCAGGCAAATTTTATTAGGGTACACAATATATCACCACAGTCCCAACCCCTGACAGAATTAGTAACTAAGGTATGTTGGAGGCATGAATTACCTTTGACTGAAATCACCAGCTAGCACCCTTGGAGCTTGAATTGCAAAGAGAAGCTAAATGTTCATGAGAAAATACATCTGTAGAGATTAAACACAAAATACAAACCCTTAAGACAAGAAGGTGGGAGATGAGGGTCTAGAATCATGAATTTCATTTTCAATACAGTGGGAAAGGCCAAGAACAGGAAATAATAACCAGAATCTGAAGAGATGGCTCTGTAGTTAGAAGCACTGACTGCTCTTACAGGGTATTTAGGTTTGATTCCTAGGACCCACAAGGCAACTCACAACCATCTACAACTCCAGTTCCAGGGGATCTCACCCCCTTCTGGCCTCTGCAGGCAGTGTATGCACATGGTGCACAGACGTACATGCAAGCAAAATACCCATACACATACAATTTTTTTTTTAAAAAATCAAAGAAAACAATGTAAAACAAACAAAAGAAATAAGAGGCATTGTCCACATTTGCCAAGCACTTGCTGCATATCAGACACTATGCTAAGCCGGTCATTGAATGGTCACAGAAAATTATCTTAATGTGACCCTGCTACTATAATCAAAAATTTGAGATTGGGTGATTTATAAAAAACAAATTAACTTCTTGTAGTTCTGGAAAATGTGGCCAAGATCAAAGTGCTGGTGGGTTCCAATTCTGAGGAGGGCCAGGTCTCTCCTTCCTGCTTGGTGCACTGTTGCTGAACCTTCTGGAGCAGAAAAACACTGTCTCTAGGGGTGGGGGGATGGAAAGGTGGGAAGACAGAAGGGAAGACACTCCCTAGGAGCTCTTTTATAGGCCCATTCTTCATGAAGGCTGTGTCTCTGACACAGTCTCCACCTCTTCATACTATATTATCAGGGATTAAGTTTCAACATGTGAATTTGAAGGGGACACAAAGCATTCAAACCAGAGCAAATGCTATGAGGTAGTTCCTCTGGTCATTTGTCACTTTTATAGATGAGGAATTGTAGTTTAGGGAATTGGCCTAGTGTTGCTCAGCAAATAGCACAGCTAAATCCAACCATTGCCTTCCCATTCAAAGCCAGCTTCCTCACCTACAATACAGCTAAGAACACTGTTGTTTCTGGGTCTGGGCATATCATCTCTTGGACCAGCAGCTTTGACGCAGCTCTTGTCTTTGAGAGGCTTCATAACATTCTTCTATTGCCATTGCCTAGACATGGGGCTTCAAATAAAGCCATAGGGAGAATCCAGTTCTTGTGGGATTGGTCCTGGGAAGGTCTACCCGCGCAGAATTCTCTGGGTTGAACTTTAACTCACATTTTGCAATAAAAATCTAGAGTATTTCATGAAGCCTAAAAATGGGCCTGTGGCTGGGTTTCAAGCATTCTAGAGGTTTTCCATAGTGACTGGGAACTTCCAAGACAGAGTCTGTGAATCTCATGTCTACATATCAGGACTGAGCCACATAGTGAGACTTTGTCTCATACAACCAAGGGCACAGGCCATGGCTTGTAGGGTGTTTGTCTAGCATGTGCAGGGCCCTGGTTTCAATTCCTAATACTGCAATGTAAAAATGATCTCTCTCCCCCCATTTCCCCTTCTTCTTTCCCTCTATAATTATAATTTCTTATCTTTATCTCTATTTTCCAAACTCTCAGCTTGTGTGATGGGAGTCAGGACCTCAAGTCTTGACAGTTCTGGAACTTCACATTAACCTTAAAGTATATTACCCTTGAAAGCACCATTAACTTCACTTAGGAAATCAATAGATGTTTAAAAAAATCTAGATCCTTCTGGGCATGTTGGCTCATGCCTTTAATCTCAACCGAGACAGAGGCAGAAACAAGCAGATATTTGTGAGTTCAACATCAATCCAGTCATAATTAGTTCCAGGCTAGCCATAGCTACATAGTGAGACCATATCTTATTTTTTTTTTCAGATTCTACACCCAATCTATTGAATCAGAAACTGCTATGTGCTCTAATAAGCCCCCTAATGCATGCCAAGTTTTAGAAACACTAGGTTCTAGCTTATGTTTATACACCCAGAAAGAATCTGGACAATTTGCGATTCTAGGTGTTATAAAGACACCTTGACTCTGGGACCCATCTCTGCCAGGTGGTTCCTGCTGTATGTAATCTTACCCATCTCACTGAAAAACAGATGAACAGGGTAGTAGTGAAGGAAGATTCAGGGGAACTTGGGGAAAGAGATGGCATGTGTAGGAAATGGTGCATGGGCGCAACAATAAGAACAATTAAGACAAAATTTTATACTATGTATCTGAGAGCTGCTTCTGCTGGCTAAGACAGTGACACATGAATCCAGGGAGATTGAAAAGGCTCAGGAGCTGGTGTGCAGGAGGCAGCCAGTGGATGAGGTGGCTTAGGGACTGACATGACCCTGGTTTATGGCCTGGGGCATTGACAGTCACCCCAACAGCTATATCATGGGCTTCCTTGCCCCCACCAGTTCCCATCCACTTGGCTGTCCACTTAGGTCTTGTGAGATGGATTAGGTGGCGTAGTTGTTAATGTAGCTCCTGGCCCTAGTGGGTATGTGGAAACTCTTTCAGGTGTTTCACAAGTAATTTCCACAATTCTAAGATTTTATTTGTCTTTTCAGTGTATTGACATTTGCAATAATGATATACAAACAATGACAGGAAAATTTGCTGGCTCCTCAGAAGAAATTAGGACAGTGGTACACTTTGGAGTATATATCTCAAACAATCAAATACTTCCACATTTATTGCTGCACTGTTCCCAATAACCAAGCTAACAAATTAGGAACTCATGCTATTTTCTGGAAAATTGGTGAAACTGGGGAGCATTTTGTTAAGTGAACTAAAGCCAGAGTTGGAAAGACAGTGGTGGCATTTGGAATGTCAAAGAGAAAAGAAGTTGGGGAGGAACACTAAAAAAGTATGATAGGAGAGGTGAC